>JACXGK010000816.1:0-88863 GCA_016801125.1 Novumbra hubbsi
ATTTGTGTGTACCTGCATGCATGTGGAATGTGTGGTGTGATTTGTGTGTACCTGCATGCATGTGGAGTGTGTGGTGTGATTTGTGTGTACCTGCATGCATGTGGAATGAGTGGTGTGATTTGTGTGTACCTGCATGCACGTGGAATGTGTGGTGTGATTTGTGTGTACCTGCATGCATGTGGAATGTGTGGTGTGAATTGTGTGTACCTGCATGCACGTGGAATTCTGTGGTGTGATTTGTGTGTACCTGCATGCACGTGGAATTCTGTGGTGTGATTTGTGTGTATCTGCATGCATGTGGAATGTGTGGTGTGATTTGTGTGTACCTGCATGCATGTGGAATGTGTGGTGTGATTTGTGTGTACCTGCATGCATGTGGAATGTGTGGTGTGATTTGTGTGTACCTGCATGCATGTGGAATGTGTGGTGTGATTTGTGTGTACCTGCATGCATGTGGAATGTGTGGTGTGATTTGTGTGTACCTACATGCATGTGCTTAAGTGAGGCAGTATGATGGCAGTAAGCAGTGGAGAGGAAGAGTTGCCTTGGTGGGAGGATGTCGTGAAGAAGAAGAGTGGAGCAGATGGCGCTGAATTCTTGAGGTTTATTTCTGGAGAGTTCAGTCTTTACGGCTCATATACTGACTTAATCATGAGATGGAAGGGAGAATGAACCCCTGGAAGAGGGATTTGAAAATGGAAGGAAGTCTTTATTAAGCTCACAGGCTCAGAGGTGGTTCATTAAGGACAGGCTCAGAAGGAGGTTCATTAGGACAACTCGGATATCACACAATGTAACTATTAAGTATTTTGTTTTAGTTAGGGTTGTTAATGTCCAGTTTATTTTTTGGGTTACTGAGCATACGTCTGGTCTGTTAAGTGGAAACTTAACAGTGAACCTAAGTGAAAAGGTTGTGCTTTCGGCACGATAAATGCCGAGGCTCTACCTATAAAAGTGACCTACCAAAATCCTATAGCAAGTTCAGATTGAAATAGCTTTGATTTAAATTATGTAGTGATGTAGCCCAACACATTTTCAGTTACTTTAACACCCACTCCAACCCAAAACAATTGGGATTAATTTATGTAGCCTAAAATAACCTTTATGTGGGGTAGAATGCATGTCTACATTCAATTAAACACGTTTACATTAAAGTGACATTATTCTTGTTCTGCAACACAGTAGCCCACCACTTAAAATATAAACCACTAAAATGCATTTTAATTACCATAGATAGAATTAAACAATGTAGAGCATCCTCTGCAAAATTTATGTATTTACAGTATATAATCAAGCCTGTCTTTACCGTATGTCACTGTCTCTAAATAGATACAATTGTTTAAATATTTACCAGATATAAGTCAAAGACAATAATACAAAAAAGAATTCATAACGCTAGTGGTTCTTGCGTAATTTAGGTTATTGTATGCTACAGAGAGATTAAGATCGGTTCATAGTCATTTCCTTAGTCAATCAATCAATCAATGTATTTATAAAGCCCTTTTTAGAGCAGCAGTTGTCACAAAGAGCTTTTACAAAAACACCCAGCCTGAAACCTTAAGGAGCACGCAACAACAGTGTTGAAGCACAGAGACTAGGAAAAACTGATATGGAACGTGAGGAATATTTGCTTAGAAATATAGGTGAATAATTAACGCTATAAATGTTTATGTTGTGCAAATTTGTACTGCAAACTCAGTATAGTTTAATTCTGTGGGTCGGCGCGGACTTGCATTTGTGCTGTGCGGTGGGGATGGAAAAACTGCATGCAGCATAGAGGAAACATTGGTTGCAGTAGGACAGGCCTATGAGAAAAATGCTTGTTTTCTCCTTTTGTGATTGAGAGTCAATCAAATCTGTCAGTCTTTACAAACCAATACAAAGAACTCATGACAAAATCAGTGCAATAAGAACTTTCCATAAACCGCTAAATGTTGAGGGAATAACCACCGGATATTATACCCTTTTTGTACGTGTTTTTAAATGAAATGGCCCACGAAAATGATTGCCTATGACACAGTACAAATTATACGGATGGTTTCCTTGGGAAATGTACCAATCCTAGGGCATAAAATAGTCTGACCCGGCAAATATAGCTAACTTAAATCATGGAAATGTCTAAGATAAAACAACCACATATATAAAACCAGTGTTTCCAATAATAACCCAAACAGCATCAATATAAGCAACAATATACAACTGTGCACTACCTTACCCAAATACAGGGTTTACCACATCCTAAAACAATCAAAGAGATACAATGGGGGCGAAGTCATCAGTCCAATCATCCAGCATATATCCCGTAGAGAGGACCCGCGACACAAATGAAGATTACACGAATTAAGTGTTTGTTCAGTGTGAGTATACATGAATCTAACAGGTTGAAATCATTACAACACAGGCAATAAGCACTTTCATTATGAATCAAACCAAATGAACTAGGAAGTGAGCTGCTGGACATGAGTTTGAACCACCTCCATCAGTCAAGTCTCCCATTTTGGTGCAGGTATGCAATCAAGTGCCCTAGAATGATTCAGACAGCTCTAGGCCATCACATAAGACAACAGAAGGTTTGAGGAATCATGTTATTATGTTATCCCTCCTTTGAACATCTAGCCAAGTCTTTCAGCTACTTATCACATTGCTCACTTAACATGGAAGTACTTGTCAGTACCTGCACACTCATAGGAGAATGTGTTTAACATCATTGTCATGGTTTGACCAGGACCTTCCTGGTCCCAGTGGCTCAGCTGTGCTTTAATGCAGTAACTAACCATAGTGCCATTCAGAATCTCATATCTACATGTTATTCCTCCATGTTTGAAGATAATCTTTTGTCATCTTCACACTTTCGTACTAATCTCATACCTTAGTTATGTAAAAAAAAAAAATATTCGGCAGTCTTAACCCTTTGTTAAAAGAATGCACATTTCTAGAAGCAGCTACCCAAAATATTAAGCCTAGTGCAAGTCTAGAAATGTTACTAAATAGTGTTTTGAGGAGCAGACAGAGTTAAGATACAGTCCATATAATCTGTTCAAAAGTTCTTTTTTGCATAGGCAAGCATATGCCACCTAATATAGGCAATTAATATACGCAATATTAATATACCCTAATATAGGCTAAGCTAAGCATATGTGGTGCCTGCCTTTCTATTAGCATATTGAACACAATATGTTATAATATGAAACATACATTTGCATGTCTTTTTTCACGAAAATATGGATAATTAGAGAAGAAATGTTTACTGGACATGATCCCATTTTTTCATAAAGAAGAATTTCACACATATTCTGCATACAATTGCATTCTTAGTGGAAACAGCCTGTTTGCTCGACTTACTGGCCAAAATACTATGCGGTTCCTTTAGAGGACAGAGAGGTCATATATGAATAAAGCAGGAATGAGACCTTCACAAGAGGCAAAAAATTATCCACCACAATAGATCTTAATTGTCTATCAGTTCACAGTTTGTAGGCACTTAATTCAAGTGTAGAATAAGGAAAAACAAGCAACTTTAGAGCGACAGCAAAGGATGTTCAGACTCTTGGGGTTAACAACAATCTCCCAGGTCATGCAATTACTGTAAAGAAACTAGTTTTAAAAGCAAGGTGTTTTAAAATAATAGCAAACAACAGACTCTTCCAAGTAGGATATGTAGAACGTATTTTGCTACTGGCGCAGTAATGCTGTTGTTGACATTTTCTTTTAAATTAAACAACGTGTTGTTGTGACAGAGCTAAGTTTGGAATGTGGGAATAGTATTCAGCAGTCATCTGCATATCAAAATGAGTTTTTTCACAGTCAGTCACCCCCCGCCAAAACAAACACCACCCTCACATTCCATTTTCTATATTATTTCACACATCCATAAACCAGCTGCTTGAAGCTTCTGCAGCTATTTGTTGGCGTGTACTTAGATGACTGATAGGAGGACATCTGATATCATCAAGGTATGGATTTTCTTCCTCTCCAGTTAGAATAAGGTTGCTATAGATGCATTTCTGATGTTGTGATAGACTCAGAACAAATAAGCAATGTGACCATGTCATTACACGGCAGAGGAATTGAAATAAAAAAGAAAGTAGAGGACAACCTATCAAAACAACAGACTGTGTATGAGTGCATGTGAGTGACAATGACACCGTGTCATTACACGGCAGAGGAATTGGATGAATTGAAGATTCTGGAGGACAGCCTTTCAAAACCACAGACAGTGTTTCTTGTGTGTTTGCATGTGTCCCAAATTTAGTACTTATTTAACAAGATCACTAAGGAGTTTTTGCTACTGTTGCTAAACTTTAGATGGGAGTAAAGTGTGAGGTAAAATAATGAATAAAACAACTGTTAATATGAGCATTCCTATGCTATTTTGTAAAAGTATAATGTGATGTCTGAGGTATGTATTGATTGACCCAAAAATTGAATGTTTGATTCATATACAGGTCTCCATAAATATATATACACATATACATGTTTTCCATAAATATGGTACAAAACATGCAGCTAGCTTACTGTTGACAGATCAGCAAGGTTTTATTATGTTATTTAGTACACATCACTGACTGACGTCACTGATGTCTTATTGCTTTAAAAGAAATGTCACATAACATGCAATGCTGTTTCCAAAAAAGGTGGGTAGCTGTGTAAAATCTTAAGAAAAACATAATGCAACAATGTGCAAATCATCTAAACCTTACATTTAACAGGAAACAGGGCAAAAACAACACATTGCATTGAGAAATTCTGGAAAAGTTATGTAATGCAAAACAAACCTGGTGGAACAACACATTTGATTAATAGGCAACTGGTCAGTAACATGATTGGGTATAAACAGACTATTCCAGAGAGAATGATGTAAAGCTGGGGAGGGCTTCACCAGTCTCTAAAAGACTGCGCAAGTAAATACTGTAACAAATTCAAGAGTTTGGGGATCTCATCATCTATGATAAGACACATAATATCATTAGAAGATTCAGAGAATACAGAGAAATCACTGTACGACAGGGAAAAGGACGAAAACCAACTTTGGAAAGCTTTGATCTTTGTGCCCTCAGACAACACTGCCTTGGATTCAGTAGTTGACATCACTGCATGGTCTTAGAAACACTTCAGAAAAAACATCGTCTGTGAACACATTGTCTGTGAACACGTAGTTGTATCCACAAATGCATGTAAAACTCAACCATACAATGAAGAAACCATATATGATAATGCTGCCATCTTGACAACATTGTTTCCAAAAACCATCTAATATCTTGTCTTTGTACAATGTTCAATAAATAATTTGGGATAAATGATTTTCACATTGGGAAACAGGGTTGTATAAAAATAACTGTGATTTTCATATTTTCATAAAAATATTATTTTGCCAATTATTCCACTGGTATTTACTGTTTGAACAAAATTCATATTATGATTTGTTTGTGATATATATATATATATATATATATATATATAGATAGAGAGATAAATTCATTTTAAAGACTGCTAAGGCTTTTAAAAGCCCATTTCAAAGGATTTTAAATAATATAACTAATCTTGATCCTAAAACTCTAAATGTAATTGAATATGACCCCTATTAGGACCTCCTATTTACATTATTCTTGTTTTGGATAGGTGGGTGGTTGATACAGTTTATTAACTTGATTATTACTCCCATGCACATTTTTGTTAATACTAAGGGCAGTACAAATAATCCCATTAATTCCAAATGCAAAATCATTTTTACCCTGAACATCTCCTGAAATGTTCCTGGTTTTATTTACATGCATATACTAATACCATGCTAGTAGAAATAATATTTAGGAAACATCTAACAGCATACACATTCATTTTGTGATTTATGATGTTTTTTTGTTTTAGAAATTACTTGCTTTAAATGTTTGATTTCCTTAGTTAAGATGTGTTCAATGAACACTCTGTTCGGCACAAATAAATGTTCTAAATCAGGGGTCTCAAACGGGTTCCACGGAGGGCCGAGTGTCTGCAGGTTCTAGTTTTTTCCTGTAAATTGGTTCCAGGTTCAGACCTAAATAACCAGATGAGGGAAGACCTAACCAATCAGTGACATAATCAATCAATCAAGTACAAGGTGAGAGTGAAAACCTGCAGACCCTCTACCCTCCGTGGAACCGGTTTGAGACCCCTGTTCTAAATGAAAGCAGTTGATTAAAAGTTTTATTATGTTGTTTTTTTTTTGCAGTGTTGGTCCTTATGTTGTCTGTGATACTAATGAGAAAATTTAAATCCAAATAAAAAGTGAAATAAAAAATTTTGCAAAACATAAAGTATCCCATAAAGATCATATTGTGTACTGGGATAATATCTTATTAGGCAATTCCCACCCCTAATTTTCTATCACAATTTTCTCTTCCCACAAAAAGTTGTGTTCATGCATGCCATGTGGGCTATTGTGGGATCTTACTGAGGTGATGTACTGATTAATTATGCCATTGTATATGAGAGTGAAAAATCACTGAAAGTCCTGTGTTGATAGTCGAGTACCGAGTTCATGTACTTAGACAGGAACATGCAAGAAACTAATCAAAGAAACAAGCCTGGACTGATTGTAAACATAGACATGTTTTTCTCAAAGGTCAACTATTCTGTAAGATTATGTCACACCTTCTTGCTTATACAAAAGGCGATTTTTGGATTACAGAACCACTAATGTTATTTTTGCATTGGTGCTTATACAGATAAGTAACAGGTGACCCATAGCCGGTGCCAGAAAGTAGCCCCCTGACAGTGTCCTTTGTATTCACTATTCAGGTTGAGTCCCCCCTCTACTTTAGACTAATAAACACCCAGTGATACAGATGGTGATGCCCTTCTGCCAGGACAAGCTATTGTGAGTGGGTCACTTAGGAGCTGGTAAAGAGGAAATAATGAACAGGCAGGTCTATAAATTCACTCTTAATTTCTGCTTACACAACCACGACAACCCACCACCCTGTAAATTCTATTCACGTCAACATGCAATTATTGATTGTACAGAATGTTACATTCTCATTCCAGTTTTGGTCTATTCTTTTAATTTGCCTACAATGTATTCAAGCTGTCAATATTTCATTCAGTTTTGCTGGAATGGTCACAATCAATTGAGCTGTAACATTCTTCATCTCAGTATTCTGTATCATAACTTGTCAAATCAAATGTTTTTCAAAAACCAAAGGAAAGGGAAAATGTGTAATTGTAGTATAGGTCCAATGGACATATTAGACATGAACATTACTCTTAACCCAGGAATCATTCACATTTTATGGTGAGCTGTTTGTCTACAGTAAATTAAAAGTGAAGAAAAACTCATCGTTGGAGTATTGGCGCATCAAGTATGTGAAACGTTTTTACACCATATTAGGCCTACCCGGTCTAAAAGATATGCTTTCAGAAGTCTCTTCTTAGATAAAAAAAACCCTGGCTATATTCCCTGCGTTTTCACATTTCCCCATAATCCAATTGAGGATCCAATCGTTCAATCAAAACTCTCAAACATTTTCTTTACTTTCTGACCATGAAACATTGTTCAATGACGTAAGGACAATCATGTTTGACAGCAGTAGCGAGCACTAAAAGTGAAAGAGCTAAGATCAAATTCCAAATCGATTACAATGCAAATTCATAGCAAATTCATAAAAAGACCCTGAAATCTGTTTGAATGGTGCTGCAGTAATCCTGCAATGGGATTATCAATACATTTTCATGTAATGTTTTTGTTTCGAATCTGTAATTTTAAAGAAGAAAGACTGTGCATTTAAAATCAAACAACAAGCGATTCAGGGGAGGGGAAGTGTGAACGCGTTCGTTGACATACGCAGGAATATTTCAACGTTCAGCCAGAGCATGTTGTCAGACACATATCAGAGTCAGAGCATAGTCCACCTGGCCTATCCTGTGTGATCAGTCAGCCATCCACCTAAGCCCCCAGGCCAGCTTTGTAAACTATCCTGTCCCACTGCTCATACCATGTGTCATACAAAAGCCACCCACCTGTCCCCAACCACTGACACACTTTCTTTGGATTTGTGCGTGCTCTATACATAGCTAGCGCATTTGACTTTTGCTGAATCTCCTGGAAAGTTACGGTAGTATTTCTTTTATGATGATGTGGCCATGCTGCAAGCAGGCACATTGGATGAAGCATGCGGCTGAATAATTCTTTGGATTGACTGTCAAACCAATCTCCTGAAGTTTTCCGTAGGCATTTCAAAAGCTGTAGAGTGCACTAAACATGTATTTCTGAAAAAGGGTGCCTAAACACGTCCCAGGATGTTTCAAAATACTACCAACGTGATGGGTTGTTATTTGGGCAATGTGTCTGGTGAGATGTGTGTGAGAGGGAGGTGTGAGACACAATTTAATATAGGTTTTATAGTGTTTTCCATTTACCGTCACAATGATATGCAGATCATAACATTATTACTGACAAATCACAGACAGGCCTTTGGGTATGGGGAAATTAGAATTCCTTTGCAGTGAACTAATCTGTTTTACAGTAAACAGTGAATTTACATTGAATGTGCTGTAATAAATAGAAGAGCACAGACTCAAAACTTGTTGTAAATGGGGGCAGGTCTCTAACGGAGTGGGGCGAACAGAACAAAAATGGCATTATGAATCGTATTGTTAGTGAACTTTTGGTATCACAACGACAATATCCTGAAAACGATAATGAAGATGGGTGAATGATGATTAACCTTTGAATATCTGTTACAATTAGAGTTCCATTGTCCTTGTTACAGTTCCATTTAGGCCGGACACGAAGCACGGAGCAAGTAGTCAAAAACATCCTTTTAATAGTTTTTAGTTCCTTTTAACTCAACGAAAGCAAAGAAACACAAAAGGCGAGCCAAAACCGTGAACTGTGGCGCTGCAAATCAGGCATAAACCAACAAAGATCCACAAAGGCAAACACAACAGAGCAACTTAAATATGCTCCTCAATGCTCCCCGACATTTATATTCTTTTGGATTTGAGCGGTTTGTCAGTATATTGTCAGAACAAACAAATTGACACAAAGTTAGAAGGGGTATACTGTCATGTCCTAGCGTGGCTGGCCCCAACATCCTCTCATTTGGATTAACACACATTTACTAGTGTAAAACACTAGTTCATTAGACTAACGTTCATCATGCCCCTGTGGCATTGACTGCCTCACTCAAGTAATTAAATGCTAGCCACTAAACATCTGCTCTTTGACTGTGTTGGCACTGTGTTTACTGTACAAATGTTGCCTGTGACAAAATAAGCAGTCATCATTCATGTTGATCCTTTCAAATAAGACCTGTCCATGTTTCCATTTTGTGCAGCAAATAAATGATGCCTTAGCTGGCTTTGCTGAGGAATTGCCAGAAATTCAATAGGATCCTACGTTGCAGGAGTAGCTTCCTCTGTCTGAAATGCTCTTAGCGTGCTCAGGTTCAAACATGTATAATTCAATAATAACATGGACAAGCTTATTGAAAAACTCTTAATCCTCAGTGCAAGACAGACATTAGGTGCCTTCAGGCAATCTCCCAGTCCCTTCTGAAGCTCCGTAATGCTCTGTTTCCCCCAAAAGGTGACAAGAAGAAGAGGAATGACAAAGAAGCGGGGCTCTGAATCCTGAGGAGACTTGTACCTGTTGACTGGCTGGTCTGTGTCCTCATCTACATAATGTCTTCCCTCAGAACATGATGATGGTTTGGGGACTTGTCTCCTCTCTCTTGGCATCAGACTCCTGTAGTGAGATACATGTTCAGAACGCCACACCTGCTGAGATCAGACAAGCAGAGTATTCTGGGCAAAATTATGCCTGACACTTTTACATCACCCAGCACCCAGTAGCATGTTTACCCTTAGATGCCTCTGAACCTTCCAAACACGCTCCACAGAGGGGACCTTATGAATAAGACCCCTCTCCATCTTTCAACCTTCCCACCCGGAACACCCACAGGAGGCTGTATTCCTCTAATAGAGGCTCAGCAGGCATAGCAGGGCATGCCTCTGTTTTTACCATTAAGCCCCTTCAGCTGTCTAAGCTAGGAAACAGAGCTGTAAAAAATAGCTGGAAGAAAAAGCTATACATTTTTCTGATCAAATGTCACACACCAAGGAACCAAACAAATTACCTTTCAGAAGATACTGTTTGCTTTGTCTATTTTTACACTTCATTTAAAAAGGGCTCTATCTAAGCACCAGTACTGTAACCACCTACAGTACTAACATCCCCAACATGAATCCAACCATAGGACCAAGAGACCATTCCTCTGGTATTGTAATTACCACACTGTCATCTTTAAACAAGGAACTTCAGTTCACCAAGCAGTTCACAAAATGACATTTGTGAATTAAAATTCTGATATACAAAAAGATGACTCATTTTGGTCAAAATATATTGCTCCAAAGACATTTGGGACAGGGATGTTTAAAGTTCTCATAGTTAAAACCATATGGTAGTCTACAGAGAAAATTTATTAATACACTTGATACACTTTCACAATGTGCAAAGCGTGTATTGTCCCTTCCTCAACAAAACCCCCCATTACATTTAACAGTCCTGCAATTTGACTTTATTGTAAATTAATCAGCAGTTTACAGAATAAATATTAAGAACTAGAAAAGCTAAAATTTGTAAAGTGTGCTTGAAGTCGCACTAGCTATATCCGATGTCCAGCTGTGTACTGGCAGCAAGTTAACAAAGATAATCACCCGTACATAGCTGGCCATCTCCCGAATACAAACAAAATGAAATGTCCCATTAGATAGCTAGCTCCAAACTATCCACATCTGTGGGATGTGCTTGACCAACAAGTCTGATCTATGGCAGCTCCACTTCTTAACTTACAGGATTTAAAAGATCTGCTGTTAATGTCTTGGTGCCAGATACCACTGGAACCTTTAGGGATCTTGTGGAGTCCAAGTCTTGGCGGGTCAGTGCTGTTTTATCGGGATGTAAAAGATCAACAGCATATTAGACTGGTGGTCATATTGTTTTGTCTCATAGTGCAATTTGATATTCATAGTGTTTGTTCATTTATTTTTTTCATTTTATGTTATTTTCTTTGATGTCCTGTACTCTTATAATTAATGCCTTTGACCCGGTCATTAGTAAAATCAACAATTTATTCTCACTGACTGTTTAAATAACATTGAACTATAAAAAATGATTCAGTCACTGTAACAGCCTGAATATTTTAAGAGTTTAAATTATCTTCATTCCAACTGTTGCATTAATATACCCATCCACATTTAACCAGGGAATAAAAGGTTCAAATACTGGAAGCAAAGATAAAATATAATTATTTTCTATTTCTGTGATGCATCTACTGTAATAATTATTTATGTTTTAAGGTTTTACTTTAGGTAAACATTATATGTTTTAAGGTTTTACTTTATTACAGAATTCCTTCCCTTTGAGTTTCTATTACAATCTACTACAATGCTGCATTTGCTGTTTTCTTCTAGGTCAGGTTGGTGACTCTACAGCCTAGTTGTCATGGCAATGTGTTCTTGGCCATGATCAGAGATTATTTCCTTTTATCTTACACATAAAGTTAGCTGGTGTTCTTAGAAAGATTGGTAAATCCCTGTGAACCATCAAACGCCTTGGAATCTGGCAGTGACAACTTTCCTACAGAGCTACGCCACACACAGAGACAAGCACTTCACATTTCAACTACTCAAAGGACTGGAAATGCAAACCCAGTAGAACAACCTGGCCACAACACAATCAGAAACGCAAGAGGACTTCAGAAGTACAATCTACAAACAAAAATGTAAAATGAAGAAATACTTAGAATGTAAATAGAGTGCCAAGCCTCCACGTTTTAAATGTGGTGACAGAGTTTGCTAAAGAAAACCAATGGAAGTACACAAATGGCGCGCTTTAAGCTTCCATACCTCTGGAAGAACCACCAGATGAGGACTCATCTAGGTGATCTCATAAAAGACAACCATCAGGGTGGTTGACGCTAACATCCTCAACATACTGATTCAAGAGTACATCACATAATGCACGCTAAAATCTGTATGCAGTCGGTCAGTTGATTGGTCGCTCGTTTCTATAACAAACAATTGTAATGTATAGTGAGCACTAGCACACTGTTACGGAATGTTTGGTTTAACAAATGCAATATTCTATTTTTAAGGTACTGATTTTACTGAGATCAAGTATGGTGCATTTTCAAGAAGGAAATGTGGTCTAATGACGCATTATTACTAGGTCAAGCGCATGGCTATATTGGTCCGGGGTCTATGTAGGATGATTATAAATTCCACCTTCATCCAAGTTTGAGTGACGTTACCAAAATGGCTTGAGTGAGGTATAATGCTGTGCCTCCTTGTTATTAATTACATATCGACCTACCAGGGAGAGTTGTTAGCCTTAGAGCAAGTTTATACCTTTTTAGATACGTTTGTGGATGTAGTTTAAAGGTTTAATCAGCACCTGCTGCCTTTGTTTGTCTGGCCTTAATCAGTGGTTGGAGGTAGAATTATTGCTTTGGAAATGTATAATGGTATAATGTGCATTGTCCAGCTCTCATTTGATCTGACCATTCATGGCATGGCTTGGAGGTTTAGGAAGGTGTGGGCTGACTGTAGCCCCTCCAAAAATTATCTCCCTTCCCTTCTATTCCACATCCCGTGTTTTCTGTCAATGGCCCTGTCTAGAACCATGTTTTTGTTATAACATGATCTACACAATGATAGAACATTAGTTATTCATGAAAGGTTTTATGGCAGGATGACTAACTCTATTTCCCCTGTGCTGGTGTCATAGATTTGCAGTCCACCCCTCACTCTTTTCAATACAATTTTGATTATTTTCTGGTGAAAGGGGTTTTATTCTAGGTGTCCACCTGTCATCTATCTCAATCTTGCTACTCCGGGGTGAGAGAATGACATTGTGACCTTTAGAAGCATTTGTCTCATTTCATGCCTGTGTTCTTAGACCTTTCCAATGTTCATAGATAACTAAGGGCCTTTTGTGGAATGTGTATCACCTCATATTTATACCCCAATTAAACTGGAAGTCATGAATGACCAATTTAGAGTTCCTTATCTTTCAGCTGAACTTAAAAATATACAGTCGTAGCCAAAATGAATGGCACTGTGGCACTTAATTAAAATAACACACAATCCTGAAACTGTGTTTGCTATCCAGATAAAACATTAAATAGAACGTGATTATTTTCTATGTAAAGAAATCCTATGATGTCCTGATCTGAATTGTGTTATATTACAGTTGAAACCAGTTTAAATGTTCTGTGTTCTGTGTTACTGTATGTACTGCAATAAGCATTGAGAAAATAAAGAACATTTGAGAAATGTCTGAGGTCAGACACAAAACTCTAGCCAACCGTGAACAATCTCAAGACTATAAGTCAATCTCCCGAGACCTTGATGTTCATGTTTTCACCTTATGTAATGTTATTAAAAGTTTAAAGCCTATGCCACTGTGACCAATCTCCCTGAATGTGGCTGCCAGAGACGTGATGGGAGACTTGATGGAAGATTGCAGCAAAGGATTGTTTGAATGCTGGAGAACGCGCCTCAATCAATAGAACGAGTCACACAGATTCATGCTGAGCTTCAGACACAATGTACAACAGTTTCAGCTTGCAACATCTGTCACCAACTTATTGACGAGGTTGTGTTTTAGAAGACCCAGGAGGACCTCACTGCTGAGAGACTGTAAACCTCACTGCCATTTGCTGAAACACCTGAACATCTTCTGTGGACAGATGATCCCAAATTTAAGCTTTTTGGTAAAGAATTTCTGTTTAGTGAGGCCTTCAAAATAAAAACACTTTTCCCACAGGTCCAGTGATGTGTTGCTTGGTTGCCTCCGCCACTGAGGGGCTATTATGTCTGCTTGGCTATCGAGGCATTTGGGAGTGCAATATTAAAACTTGTGTCAGAAAGCTGGGTCTCCATCCGATGACCCCAAATACCTCGAAAAGTAGCCGAGAATAAAGACATACACGCAGTGATAATTATTTGGAATAATGTCTAGAAGAGAAGGATCAATCAATCGCTCAACTACTTGCTACAAATCAGACAATACCAACATGTGGACCACGGCACTCAACAGACTGAAACTATAATATGTACATGCATGTATTTTGAGAAGTATGTTCTATAATTGAAAAGGGAGTAAGAGTGGGGCGCTATGTGTTTTGGTAATGTTGGTTTTGTTGTACTGTCCTGCATTGTTATATAAAAGAAAATACAATATACATTTCATCACAAAGTGGAAGAGACTGAATTATTTTGGCCAAAGGCTGTGCTACAAAACCATGAGTCAAGGATGTCAAACATTCTTTAAATTACATTTCTGGGGGGTTCCTACTTTTAAGGAATGAACAAGATTTTGTAATAGTAGCATTAGTGGTGGATGAAACAGAACAGGCCGAACAACTGAATAAAAGTGATTATTTCCTTCCAATTCCAATAACATAAAAACAAATCAAAGCCAATAATAATACAGCACAAAATATGGATTTTCACCAGAGAAGAACTAGTAGTAACTTCTATGAATTAAACAACTAGATATATAGACTCTGACGAGGGCAACTTGTTGTCTTCTGGGTCTGGGTTCTCCCCCGCCTGGTTCCTCCATAGCCCTTAGTAACAT
Organism: Novumbra hubbsi; assembly: GCA_016801125.1. NCBI lineage: Eukaryota > Metazoa > Chordata > Actinopteri > Esociformes > Umbridae > Novumbra > Novumbra hubbsi. Next base: position 14,621 of record JACXGK010000816.1, read on the forward strand.
TAACATGGAAGGTAGTTGTGGCTCATCCGCATTGGCCCCCTTCAACTGTGAAGTGGCATCTGCCTTATAAGGGAACAGGGAGGGAGATAATTATCCCCACAGGTGTCGTGGGTTGCACTCGATTGGCCGTTACTTACGTGCTGGGCAGGCTGCTGCAGGACCCCAAGTTCTGCATCACAGAGGAACTGCCAGACAACCTAGACTTATTGGTGAGTTGTTTGAAGAAAACGCATAGGTTGAAGGTTATAGTGTAATGTAAAGGAAAACTGTTTCTTGATCAAGACCGACTCTTCTCACAGCCCCTTTTGCACTTCTTTCCGACGGGTCTGATATTTGTGAGGGCACGTCACTTGTTGGTCTTCACGTTCTGCTGTAGAGCCCGGCTTGTGGGGTTCTTCGTAAAGCACGGGCAGGACAGCCGGGCACTTCATCGCAAGAGAACGTCAAATCTATTATCAAAGTCATTCTGAATAAATAATCTGTGTGATAGGTTTAGGCACATCCAAAGTTATGCTCTATGTTTTTTTGTACCATATATATGTAGTCAAATATACTGGTTGACTGGACATGTGGCATACATGTATGTACATTATCCAGCAACGCAACTGCTGCAATGTGCCCAATCCTTTGAATAATGAGTGAATGTACATTATCTTATTTAACCATACAGAACAGCCATGCATATTCCTGCACATTTCTACTTTTTCAAATGTTTTTTGTAGAACACAGAGCTATAAGTGCAGGGGTATTTCTAAGTGAGATGAATTGTTTTGTGACAATGTAATGGATGATGCAGATGACAGGTCTCCTTTGAGATTTAAAGGAGAAACCTCTCCTTTCATTCTCTATTCATATTAAGCTACTCATTAAAAGCTGCCAATGACACCACTTATCTCAATGGAGGGTGAAGCACAGAACCTAAGTACAATGAAACACAGTCAGTCAAGTGTACCTTTGGACCACATAGAATGGGCTGAATGCCTTTGAACTTACACTGCTGTTCTCCAATAGAGGGCTTACACTGAAAGGTTCAGGTTTTTAAACTGTTTTTGAACTAATTCGGGAACATAGACTGGCAACCTTCTGGTCTTGAGCCACACACATCTCTTCACAGTATTAGGTTCTGTTATAAATAGGTCTGTGTGTTTTTGGAAGAGATTTCCATTCTCATTTTACTGTGTCCATCTGGCTGTACTGATCCACCAGCGTAAATCATTGATGTATTGAATTTCATCGGGCTTGTGTATTGCAGTGCTAGATGAACGAAAATGGTCCTGGAAAAGACAAAAGTAACTAAAATGTATTCATAATTTTTGTGGTTTTCAGTGCTACATGCAATATATATTCACGTCGTCAGCTGCTAGTTCAGATGCTCTTTTAGAGGTTTAAAGAAAACGGACCGGGGCTCTACTGTCGTGGCTTCAAGGGAAGCTGATTTCACCAATGGACTGCCAGCATGGAGATGAGCTTTTAATGTTTGCAAGCTGCCCTCCCTTGTAGATAGGCTGCCCAAAAGCCCAGATGCGGCACAGTCATGAGTTTGTTTTGAAATACAGGGTTTGAGTACTGCCTGAATGTAGGTAGAAGTTCCCCTTGTTGCTTTATAGTGGAGTGTACAGAGGAGCAAGTGATGGGGATGAACACCAGGCGTGAGGCAGGAGGAGCAAGTGATGGGGATGAACACCAGGCGTGAGGCAGGAGGAGCAAGTGATGGGGATGAACACCAGGCGTGAGGCAGGAGGAGCAAGTGATGGGGATAAACACCAGGCGAGAGGCAGGAGGAGCAAGTGATGGGGATGAACACCAGGCGTGAGGCAGGAGGAGCAAGTGATGGGGATGAACACCAGGCGTGAGGCAGGAGGAGCAAGTGAGAAAGTTTGCAAATGTATTTTTTTTTAACTACAAAACATATCATGCAAAATATATTTTACATGGGCCACAGACAACCTCCATGTCCAATAAATCTTGAATTTCAGACATCATGCAACAAATTCCAAGTCAATCTCAAACGTCCTGAAGATGGCCCACTACGGATCCAATAAGGGCCTTGGGATTGACTTTGATATGAGGGGGGGGGGATTTTATGTTTTTCTCAAAGTGTTGTAATTATTGGGGTTGGGGGCAATCTGGCTGCTTTTAACATTGTCCCTGCCGGCTCCAATGCCCTTGGTCCCAATGTACTTAGATACGCCTTTAAAGCAGGTTAAACAGTCACCCTCCTATCATACCTCTTGAATGCAAGACATTGCATTATCTCCTCTGGAATTATATGACACGCCATTCCCATTTTTCTGCCCTTGAAGCAGAAGGGCCTCCTGGGTACAGGACATCACATTATCCCACGGTGGAGGAAGGGCAGAGAACATGCCTTCTAGCGATATAACAAATTCTTTGAACAGGACTGTTTGGAATAGAATATTGGCAAAGACACCAAAATAACCCCCGTATATCATTAACTTCTCAAGGAAACAGTGAGATGATGTAAATTAAGTAACATATTATCTTATGATTTGATCCCAATGACAGGATCATATTGATGATATTGTGTATTAATTCCTCTTGTAAAATATTTCTCTTGCTTTGACTGAAAAAAGGCAAAATGTTGCCGTGGGTATTTATGCTCAAATTTCTCTCCTCAGCCTGGTTCATAGGCAGATGAAAAAAAAAATCCCATCATGGACATGGAAGATTGGAGAGGGACATGCTCTTTGATCTTATATGATAGTAAGCTGTCCGAAAGCGCAGATATCTGTAATGAGAATGACACATAGCAGGATCTATCGTTCTCCCATCACTCTACGTAAAGATTAAGAAAAATGAAATAGAAGTGACAGTTGCTCTTGGGAGCAAAACCGATCTCAGGCGGGATGAAATCGCCCTGGAAAACAAACAATATCTGGGCATGAGGGGGAGGCCACACGCATTGTCAGAAAATAAACAAGCTCATAAATATTATTTTCCAAATGTATTATCTATTTGTAGAATAGTGACCAGTGACCAGACAAGCAGTAGGTTAACAAGAAACCTATTAGGCCTAACATTCATAGTGGGTTAAATATTTTGCCTGCCAGGTTTAACTTTTATAGCATAGCAACCATTTGTGGTTTATTCAAATCCTCCTCAGGTTCACAGGACTCCATCAACCCCTTGCCCTGTGTAAAATGGTTTGACGCCTTCTCTCAGAAAGCAACAAAAATGGCCAAGGGTGTATGTTTGGTTCAAACATTGCTGGGCACATTTTTAACCATCCTTACAAAACCACTGCCTTGTTGCTAAAAGCCTGAACAGATGCAAGCTTGTGTCCGATACATTATACAATTATTTTGGTTGATTTACAGTGTTCTTACATTGCGTAAATGAGTCATGTTGTTAAAAAATTAATTCTCAAACAAACATCAGCTTACTAGCTACACTGAATCATATGATAAACTGTGCAACACTTTCACTGCTATAATCACTAGTTAAACAAGTTATAAGGCATCATCTGTGACCCTGTTCATCTACCTCCTTTATTTGTACTGTTAAATTAATTAATTATGAACTGATGCATGCTGTTTGGAGATAAATGATATGACTGTTGTGAACACTAGTGAAATTATTAAGGCTAAGCTAAAGTTCGCTATTTTGTGCACTGATATTATCAAAACATTCTCAGTCACCAAACACAGACGTGAAGTTTTCAGAGAGAGATAGCAATGGGTCTCTAACATTAGCAAAACTATACATTCAGAGCAGTACTGTTTAGAGGTAAAATATTTTAATTTGTTTTTAATGTTTCTTATCTACTTAATGCAACCTACAACCTGACAGTAACGTAACATGATTGTTTTCAGCAAAGACACTTAACATTCCTTCAGTGGCTTGCCTCCCTCATGCATATACCCCACTTGCGAAACAAATCAGCACTCTCCCGCATATTTAAAAAGGAGGTGCAAAAGAGATCTTGAGTGTTAACCCATTGTTAATTGGAACAATTTAGAATAATAGTGAAGTACTTTCGTACTCATCACAGTTATTGGTGTATTATTATATTATTCCCATCGTGAATCTATGATCCCTGATTTACTTATGTTGTTTAGTATTCTGTGAAAAAGAGAGATGATGCCATGCTTTGTTGACTGGCATTTGCTACTGTTGTGAGGCGGCCTTTACATCTTCGGTCAAAATCGCGTTGGAAAGCACGGTTGCCATTTCTCTTACTGACATTTTTCAAAATCACATTTCACGGCCAGTCCAAACTATATCAAGACATTTCCACATGGCAGACTTTCAGCAACATTTAGGTTCTCTGTATTCTTTTATTTTCCATATGACAGGCAGCATAGCAGCACATGCTTATTGTATCAACACACATGCAGGCATTTTTGGCATATGGACTACTACAGTAGAGGCATTATAGTGGTCTTCTGTAAACACACCTTGCCTTTTCACTATGTACATCCACCCTAATGCTGTAAGAAGGAAAGTCATTCCACAAAATAATTTTCTACAAGTCACACCTGTTAATTGAAATGCATTCCAGGTGACTACCTCATGAAGCTGGTTGAGAGAATGACAAGAGTCTGCCATCAATGCTACTTTGAAGCATCTACAATATGATACAATACAATACAATATTAACACTTTTTTGGGTTACTACATCATTTGTAGTAATAATGTGTTATTTTACTGTTTTAATGTCTTTACTATTACTCTACAATGTGGTAACTAGTCAAATAAATACCCAGGACTAAGTAGCTGTGTCCAAAAGTTGGCATACAACTGGGCTCTGTACATACTTAAAACATGCAAAATCCATTAATCAGTGTTATAATATGAATTGTAACCAGCTTAGACTGGTTGATGTCTTAGGCTTATATGCACTGTGTGCAATTAGTCTCTCACACGTCCCTTCTGTGGAAATCTCCTGATAGGTTCAGCATTTACACAGACTGAACACAAAGGGCACAGCCTCCTACATTATCTCCCTCTCACAGAGAACGAGTGTGGCACATAAATCACGGGCAAAGCCACCTAAACCCCACAACAGAAACACACAAACACACATACATACACATTTTAAATACTTAATTTGAGGCTTCAATGTAATGAAATACTAACGTAATACAAATACTATTTCAAAATGTCTCTACATGTGGGGACATCAAATGTCTCTACATGTATGGACTTTATGTCTCTATATGAAGGTTAGAGATAGCATCTCCTCTACACAGCGTTGAATATCTATGACCTCTGACATGTAGCCGTACTTCGCATGCTTCCTCGCTCTTGACTTGTGTAGGCCTACAATCTGAAGACCCCATACTGCCTGTCTGGGAACTTGGCCAAGACTCCTGAATATCAGAATTGCAAGCTTGCACTTATAGCGGAGGCCGTTCAGCTGCGCATAAGGAATTGATATTTAAGCAGCTTGTCTGCAACAGCTTCCTCCGTGTAGCATTGAAATAAGCAGCCCGTCTCTCCAATCAGCATTTAACTCTTGTCTCCCACCACAATAAAAATATTTAGCTAATTTGGATTAACAGACAACACAATCGCATTGAAACAGACTACTCTGAAAACAGAATGCTTGTAAATATTTGTTGCTGGTTAGACAACCTCACCTCAGTAAATATCGGGTTGATGAGGCCTGTCCAGTAATGAAGTCCCTTTAATGGCACCATTAATAATGGGGCTGTGCCAAGTACTCAGACATAATGAGCATTACAACAGATAAGGAGAATATGTCTATGATAGTATTTTCTGCTATTATCCATCAGTAAAGAAAAATACATTTTCTGCCGCAGTGTGCATCATTCTAGTCATCACTCAGTTCACAAGTTCAGCTGGCTGTGAAGAAACAGGTGGGATGTAGGTTAAACATGCTGCCACAATTGAGATAGAAAAAACACTTCCCCCTCTCTCTTCTCCCTGAGACACACACACACACACACATCTCCATTCTGTTCACTCAGTCAAAGGAATTGTGTGAATGGACATGCTAGGAGATGCTCTCTGAGTGATAGTGCAGTAATACAAACTTGGGTTACAGGCTTTACCACCCTATAAACCCCACTCCTGGCATAATTAAATACGATTACAAGTAAAAAGTGGCATCAAAGGGATGTGATTATGGAAATGAGTATGACATGAAGGCACACCCCGATTAATAGCATATGCATCATACTTCATTAATAACATGTGCCACGTTTTACGTTTACGTGTAAAATACAGATTAGATCATGGTTTGTAAGGCAACATAGTGTTACATTGTACTTTATAGGTGGAACCTATAAACTTGGCTTTGTGAGATTAGAATGTCCCCACCCATTGCTACCTCTGGTCCGGTTGCACAGGTACCACTGAGATCTGGCCAAGTTGACAACATTCCAAAGTCTGCTGTGCATATCCTGTTGGCTTTCCTCATGGCGAGCAGGATCCTAACTGCCGTGACCAGTGGAAACCAATTTGTGACATAGTTGCTGTGCATTTTCTGCAACCCGAGACAATATTCCAGCTCATTCTTCTCTACTTACACTGTGTTTTTTTTTTTTTTAAGAAAACATGGCTATGAGAGATTGGCGCATTTCAGGGACCAGACACCCAGGTTCAATTGTCTTGCCCAAAGGTTTCAGACTTGACCATTGGCTTGGAACACGCAGTCCCTGCAAAACGGCAGTGCCTGCAAAACTGCAGGCCTAAACCTAATCCTAGCCCTAATTATTTAACCATAACATTACACCTAACTCAAACTACTTTTTTTTGCAATCCTTATTCTAACTCAACCCAACTCCAATTAAACATTTTACTCTAAACTTAGGTCTTAAAGACAAAATATACCTTTTATAGGGCAAGGGAAATTGTAACACCAGTTTGGACACACTTCATTTCAGTCTGTGAAAGTCGGTTACCATTCAAATTCTATGGGTATTTGTATCATTCTTTTTTTAAAAGGCTTATAGGTAAGAGTTGAATTAGGAAAGACATTCTAGACATAAATGCCTGTGCAGTGTTTGCTTTAAAATGCAGGATGGTTCTTTTTTCAAGGCCCATTGAAAATGACAAATGGCTCTTGTGGCAGTGCCTAATTCAGTCTCAAACTACCTCTGCAGGCCATTGTATATGAATGTATATATCATTTAAAATGACTTATGGTATTGACCTTTGTGTGTGTGCATTGTAACTGAAGATTAACTAATGACTGCTTGTTACATTTCCTAAATTTTCCATGGTGGGATAATTGACGATAAAATTAGGCAAGAGGGTGAGCGCAGAATCATCAGAAAATCCCACAGAGATAGGTAAAACGAGTTCTGACAATAATTAGCAGCGACGCGTGTTTTGTGAACAACGTCCCAAATATATGTTTCAAATAATGACGGTCAAGAAGCACAAGGGATATTGTCATTCCCGAAGATGACAGGTTCATGAGAAACGACTGGCATATGAGTAGAAGCCATTGAAGTACAGTTGAAGGTTGGGGCCAGAGGCTTTTCGGTGCTCTGTGGCACTAAGGGCTTAGTTCAATAAAAGCTGCGTGTCAGAACGAAATATCTTTTGTTTCAGAGGTGAAATGAATAATACATGGTTACATCATGACAACCTACATACAAATATCATACAGATATTCCAATTTAAAGCGTGAAGTAGCGTGTAAGTCGGGGAAACAAAATATATAATACATGTATTGTAACAAGGAGAGAAACTGATAACATACACAATGCTAGTCTTCAGGGCCCTGGAGGGCATTTATTTACAAAGAGCATGCCTGATTGGTGGCAGGTGTGCTTCATCAAGAGGTGGCAGCTAAACTGCGCTTAAAGGCCCCCGGGCCAGGGTTTCATCCCTGTGGCATTGCCCTGACATTATTGCAGGGAGAGTGCATTTGCACCACATTTCCCCCGTAAGCGCCAGGCCACACACGACTGGGCAAGCTGGCTGTGGATGGGCATCTCTTCTTATTTGAACTATATATTCTGGCTATTTTCAGAGCTAAATGAGCATTTTCAACAAACAAGACTTCAGGATGGGCAGACCACAGTGTGATGTCTTTAGCACAATGAAATGCCCTGGAAAATGCTTACTTACATCCCAATTCATTCTCCAAGAACTATCGAATAAGACTTGAGATGCTAGATCGTGTTGATGTGTAAACATGTAAACATCGATAGGTCGAGACGGCACCTACTGAGGTAGTGTTTGCCACATTTTTGGATGAGCTTTTTTTGGATGAGCAAGTTTCTGTACAGTGCACACGCATATTGATCGATTTTCCCTAGATTGAAGGCCAGAGTCCTGCATGGTATGTATCAAAAATGCCAGTGTAAATTAAAAAACTATGGAAATGATCAGGCAAACTAAGATAAACCTATTTAGCATCCTAATTCTGTGAAACATCCCTATGTTGCTGTCACCACCATGCTTCACAGCAGGGTTTTTCTGTGTCGTGATTTGGGTTTGCAGCAAACATAACATTTTCTATTCAGGTCAAAATATTTGATTTTGGTTTTGTAAGGCCTTCAAATGTTTTGCCACATGGCTACAGAATTTTACTTGACACCTTGTCGACCTGCATCTTGTGCTCCTCTATCCTGCCTGGGTTCTCCACCAACGTGGCGGCACAGAACGTAAACACAATTCACAATTGAGGTGCCTGAAGGCGTTTATAAGAACAGAAATGAAACGATGAAAAGAAAACTGTCTGCTAATGTGAAGCTCTTCTAATTTTGGAAGATTGCCACTGGGTGTTTGTGGCCAGAAGAGCTGGCTGGAAAGCCATACTTGCACTTCAAATTAAACAATTAGCCTGGCCAGAATCGCACAGTGGGAAGAAAAAAAAGCATGATCAAGGCAGAATCAAGATGTGACTTTCTTCAAAAACAAATCCACGAACAGACATATAATGCCATTCTTATTTGGGACATTATTTTGTTCAACATGTGACAATAGAGGTGTCATCAGCCAAGTGATATGCACAGGCTCCAGATTGGGCAAGATCTGTTGTTAGATGGAGTGTTGGGGTGCCATGCATCCGTCATGGCAGAATGCAATGCCATAGAACATTATTCTATTTATATAAACACTCAGTGTGATAGCTAGGAAGGGTTGGACATGATTCCATTTAATAACCGAGCTTATTATCTCTGTCAGCCAAGTGGCCAAATGATTTATATAACGTCTCTGATATTACCACACAACCAGTCATGATCTTTGCATCTGACTGCCAGTCACTTAATGAGGCACAATTGTTGGTAACCCGCACGTGTTTCACCACTTAAATAATTTCAGCATCTAGACAGCCCATCACTGTGAATCCACAAAATAATGAATGGAATGAGAGAGAAAAAAGTCTAATGACATTTGTTAGCTAGGCTATCATTAGACCAATGATACACAATGCAATATTGTATAAACACCATTTCTGTCTATCCTCCAGGGCAACATTTTGTTGTTGTTGTGGTTGTAATTACCTGCAGTTTACTCCACGAGGCGAGATCTTGCAAATCAATGTACAAATGATCTGAAATGCATTTCTCTGGATATTTTTGTCGTTATTCTGTCTCTCACTGTTCAAATAAACCTACCATTATAATGATAGACTGATAATTTCTTTGTCAGTGGGCAAACTTACAAAATCAGCAGGGGATCAAATATTTTTTTCTCCATGGTATGTAGATTTAATAGTCATGCCATGATTCTACTTTGTTTACCTACCAAATTTCTGTGGATTTCCAGGGCCCCAGTACACTTCAAGATTACCAAATTGTTGGTTTTAGTTTGTCTCCTATTGTACAATTTGTAACTAGTACTGATTACCTTTTTGACCAAGTACTATATTATTAAATGGGGGAGCCCCTTACTTTATTTAATCTCATGTACATTGGGGAGAACAAGATTTTACAGGTTTTCCTACTTACTTTCCTACCTAATTTTTATCATAGGTACACTTCAACTGTAGGAGACAGAATCTAAAAAATCCAGAAAATCATATAGTATGATTTTTAAGTAATTAATTAGCATTTTTTGCATGACATAAGTATTTGATCACTTTCAATACTTTACCCACTACTGCCTATTTCCTGGGAGGTTAAATAAATTATGACCGTATGTATTTCTATGTTGTAATTTTGAAACATTATTATTAAATCAATATTATGACTACATGAATATATATCAAACATATATAAAATAACCTTGTGGTTAACACCTGAAAATTAAAAAAAATCTACATTTCTGGATTCTATTGATATTAACTAACCCAATTACGGAGCTGACTACGGTACTGTTTTATGCAATACTATTTAATCAATTTTGACAACCGTTGCTATGTAAAGAGATGAGGAATGAGCTTCTAATAAGGCACTTGCCTTGGGCAGCTCTCTGGATGTATATCCTGCTATATAGACCACTCTACCCAACCACTAAAAGAAAGGGAAGGAGAATGGCGGGGAAAGGAAGGAAGAATGGAGAGAAGAAAATAAGGGGAAAGGACAAATGCACTTGATTTTAATTAGGCGTTGTCACAGCAGATAGCCAGGCCCTATATCATGCAGAAACTTTAGGAACTCTGCCAAGCACGCTGAGTACAGTTCTGTTCCACCGGAGCTCCTTTATGTGTCATCACTGGCCGTAAATACATAGACTTAACGCAATAGAGCTAGGTCGGTGCTGTAGGAAGACATTTGCATAACCTCATGTCCAATAATCTTTCATCATAATTTTACCTATTTTCAATTGAAATCAACTAGCCATGTTTTGACAGGACATATTGTAAAATGGATGCATAATGAAACATGTTAAAAAAAGGACTAAAAGAACATCCCTTGCAGGTATTCCAGTGATTTTTATCTGCTTGCGAATGTGGTGCTGTGTAGCCAACACTGGTCTTTGATTATTGTGTACTGCATCATTTACAGTATAGGTCGATTTGTGCTCCATGCCATCCAATCTTCCTCCTTATTACATGTTGAGTTTCATGGATTACTGAGGTGTGATTCTACTTGTAGATGAAGCACACCTAGCGCCAAATGTAAGGTTTAATAGTACCATTGTATTCACAAACATCCTGGAGTAAATGTGAGCCTGTGTTTCACCTTTGTTCAATCCATTGTCTTAAGAATATAGATATTTTCATATACGTTCTTGTGTAGAGGGGGCACACTATCCTTTTATATAACAAGTCATCTATGAGCTTGGATTTAGGTTTAGTTCAGATCAATTAATCCCACTTCATTATCGGAAGGTAATTAGTTTTTTTATTTGACAAAGCACTGCCTTCAGAAGAACAGTTGATTTTATCAACAAAGACAATTTATTATAGGAATAACCAGGATAAAACATTTCCCAGATGAATGAATATATGAGATTGTGATCGCAAAATTAATATGGAATTAGACTAAGAAATTAAGTGAGATAGGGGAGAAGGTTTGGGCCTATTTTTGCATGTGGCTTAAAGATGAAAAAAGTCCCAATCCACCAGGAGAGAGGTATTTATTGGGAAACTTAATAAAAAGACTATAAACTTAAATCAAATTCATTGTTTATTCAAAATTCTCTAAGATACATTTTTCTACATTTATAAATATTAGTAAGCTCTTACAAAACAATATGTAACTACTATTATAACTAATTCAATGTTGATTCATAAAATATGGGATTTTCTTGGATTATGGTCTTTTTTAACTTCATAAATCTATAGGCCAGTGAAAAATAATGTACTATTGCCATTATAATCCCATTACTTAGAGGTTGGCAAACTATTCATAAATATATGGATAAATGTAATTTATTGAAAAATAATGTTATGTAACACTGTCCTGTGTTCAGAATGTTATCAGCTAGGCAGATATTGAAAGATTATGAACATTTGGACTGATATTTGTTTACATCTCGACAGATTAACATAGAGTTACACACAGGTACCAAATACTATCTCAATTCTTTTGGATGTCACTGTATTATTGGGACACCTTTTGTTTCCCAAAATGTGCCATTAACCAAGTTGCTTATAGGTTGTAAATGTTTTTCACTCAGGCCTGTAAAAAAAGAAAAATTTGAGAAAACCTTTACACTACAGTATGTAGCTGGCAACAAGTTATTCTGATAGCTATTATGTCTGACGAGACATACAATTGCATGGTTCTTCAAAGCACAAGGCGATCTTTCCTGTAGGATGCCACATGTGATGGCAGCAGCCTGGAAAAACACTTAACTAGCTGGAATGAGGAAGTGCTGCTCGCGGTTCCTGTCAACAGTAACCGTGGTGGAGCTGTCTGAAGACTTATATTCAGCGTCCTCCAAGCTGTTGTCCTCTTGTACCACTTCACTCTCCAGGGATAACTTCAACCAGTGGGTGATGAATAGTCTACAAACATTGTAGAGTGGATGTACTGTGTGAATAATTTGTCTTAACAGTGTCTGACGTCAAAAGGTTGTTAAGGAAAACGCAAGTCTTTACAAGGGACTGAGCGTTTTTCTTGCAACAAGGAACTTCTCTTGTATTCTTTCAGCTCTAGAGTTGACTTATCGCTGCAATAAGGTTCAGAAAAGCCTTGAAATAAATAAAGCTTGCCATTAATGTTTCCCATCATAATGAATGGCATACTGGCAAAACATTGCAAACATACCTGGCCTCTATTAAATATTTAATAATATGTCACATGATCTGGACAAAGTATACCTGTTTTAAGTATTCATAGTTCTGTTAGATATGTTACATAGGTATATAACTTTGACATCATTCATATAGACATGCATTAAACTGCTCTAACTTGAAGATATGACATTATATACAAATGCACTTTGCTTTTAAGCTCCATATTTTCTGTACTTCTTGCACACAATATTCATTTGTCTTTCATTTGTTGTAATTCAAATTCCAGGGGCTGTCTTGTTTTGAAGGAGCGATTATATCTAATACCTCAAGCCCTCTACTGGAGTTAAAGTACACTTCATAGAAATAACTTCACCTCTGTATGACATTAAACAACATTCTGGTTAAAAGGAGTTGAAAGTTGATGGTCAAAAAAATGAAATCGAGTCCTTCCTTCCCGGGCACATGTTATTGCGGAGCGGCCTTGAAAGGACGTTGCATCTGGCAACACCTAAACTGATGATTATCACTATTTAGATGAACTCACACCACTGGCACTCCTACTTTTAACCCATGCACTCTTCTCTTGGTTGTTTGCTGCTGGGTTGTTGTCGTGCAGAAAGACAAATCGTCAGCTCCTGAATGTGGTGCGGCCTACATTAGGACATATCTGGCTTTTATTTCTGTTAGTCTTCCTTCAATCCTGAATCCTCTTCTATCCAGTTTCTGCTTCTCCTGCTTTTGAAAGGTATCCACACAGGTTTTCCCCCACACTACCATACTTCACCTCAGGTGTTGTAATACTTGAGTCCAGGAGTTGGATTTGATTTTCAGAACTTGGACTGGCCGTTTCAACTATTGGTGACTCAAGACTTGGTGACTTGGTAGGCTATTATAAGGAGTGTAAAAAAAAAATCCATTCAGAGCCAAATAAATTGCCACTGGGGTAGTAATTACCCGTCTCTTTATCACCTATGATGTAGGTGTCCCTATTTAGTTTGTGGATGTACAACATTTGGACTGCAAAGACCAGCATACTACAACATAGAGGAAAGCAAGCTGATTTGCCTGCCTTTCCCTGGCTTATCGCACCACTGCAGTGTTTCCACTGCAACTAATCAGAGCTGACGTAGTGTTCAATATTTCATTTCTTTATTTTCAATTTAAGAGCCTGAGCTTCCAGTTACTGTAAGACCTGTGTGTTAATTCACCACAATTTAGTGGCAGGTTGTTTAGTTCTCTGTTCAAGGAGAGAAGCAACTCAGGATTGGTTCTTGTTCTGCCGCTACCATAAAAACCTGATTGATGGAAAATGGCAGAGATTGCTGTCCTTCCATCAGGTTGTTCTACTCCTGCCAGAAACTCTGAAGCTTTGTTAGAGTGGAAATTGTGTTCTTGCTCACTTCCATAACCAAACGCCTTCCTGCTTGTATACTCATTTCGGCCCGTCGGCCAATTCTAGGAATGTTCCTGATGGTTTCATACTTCTTGTAGGTCAACGACGTGTTCCACAGACACCATGGCCTGGTTTTTGCTCTGATTAGAACTTTGAAATAAGTGCCTCTTAAAAATCACGTCTAATCAATTGGATTTGGTCACAGGTGGACAGTAATTATGCTCATGAGACATTACAAGGATGATCGAAGGACACTGGTTTCATCTGATTAATTAGGAGAGTCATGGGAAAGGGTCTGAAGACAAGATTATACATTTTTACACACTCAGTGTGCCGTATGTCACGCTATTTCATACTTAGACTATATTGTTATATGGTTAATTTTTGGCATATTCATACAATTGTATTCATTGTATAATGCATCTATAATTAATCAAACAACATAGAAATAGCAGATTGGGGGGGTTTGCTGACCAGCTAGCTGAGGTTTCCCCTCTGGTTTCAACCTCTCCCTGACCTCTCCCACTCCCATCTGAAAAAGGGTAACACATATGTGAGGATGGCTGTTTGTGAACTACAGCTCAGCATTCAACAATATTGTGCTTGTTACGCTCGTTCCCAAACTCAGGAGTCTTAAAATCTCCTTTGGCAACTGGATCCTTGACTACCTGTCGCATAGAGCATAGGTGAAAATCAGTGCGACCTTACCCCCCTCTGCACTGACACAGAGCCTCGGAGCCCCTCAGGGCGACGTTCCCAGTCCCCTCCCGTACTCCCTGTTCACTCTTGACTGTGTGGACACGCAGCTCCAACGTCATACTTATACTCTGTGGTAAAAACTTGCCAAATGCACCTACAATTCCTGAGGAGACTCAAGAATTCTTGCATGTCAGCAAAAACTTTTACAGGTACAACAAAAAGAACATCTTCTCAGGCTGCATTACTGCCTGGTACAACAGCTGCTCCCCTGCTGATCGCAAGGCCCTCCAGAGGGTGGTGAATTCAGCGGAGCGCATCATTGGTTGCCATCTCCACTCCGTGCAAGGCATGATGCTTTAGGAAAGCAAGAAACTTGATAAAAAACTGTGGCCACCCACACTATAGCCTGTTCACACTGTTGCCTTCTGGTAGATGTTATCACAGCATCAGGCCAGACTCAGAGTTTTACCCTTAGACCATGAGGCTCCTCAACCAGCAACACTGATCTGTTGATCACATAGTCACTTTTTTGTACGCTCATGTACAATAGAACCTTTTAATGGATCTATTTATAGGCACTGCAACACTTATTCATACTATTTAAGATTTCTATTCATACTGTCCATATTCCAATTTGAACATTACTTGAATTTGCTTCGAGTGACTATTGTGAGGTATTGTAACAACCTGGCTGGGATTTCTATGGGGTTGGGGTGCTGGTTATATTTGTGCGGGTGTGTTAGAGAATTGCCCCAGTTCGTTGGTTTATCTCGCGGATGTTAAGGGGATTAATATGGGCTACTGTCATTGCAGCGCTCTTCTTGTTTTGTTCCTGTTAAGTGCCTGAGCCTAGGAGCCTGATAACCCTCTTCCTTCAGAAGAGCTGTGAGTGACTGTATTGGTGTGGGCTGTGGACAGAGCAATAGCCTTGTTAGTAATTAAACCTATGTTGTATCACGCGTTCTTGTCTGCCTCACTTTTTGTTGACCCAGCTCGGGTCATTACAGTATATTTAGTATTCTATGTTATTATTTCTTGCTTTATATATTTCTTAATTACTATGTAGATCGTGTTTAATTGCTTTAAGTTGAGTTGCCCCGAAACCTATGCTTCTGTGAAATGGCGGGGTAACTCTGAAGGTGCTATTTTTCTCACTTGGTGAAACATGTGTTGGGTCACGCTTTATTTGGATGGTCAAAATTATCATATGTAGATACTCCTAACAGCCCCGAAATAGAAGATGACATTCTGTACTTTTTACTATTCATCGTAAAAATTGCTTTTTTTGCTGCCTCAATACTTATGGAGGTCACTAAATATCAATGCTGGTACAATATGCAAAACATTCTGGTGATATTTGACAAAATAGGATGTCGCATGCAATTTGCAATAAATGCAATAACTGCATTTCAATTACATTGTGTATCAGCAAAGTTGCTTTAACTTGAACTGGCAACGGAAATTGGTTCAAAATTACATTGCACTTTATGCAAATCTTCTTGATGCCACTGGAACCCCTTGACAGAATTCTATTCCATGTCCACTGTTGCATCACTTCAAAAGTGCTAGGTGTTAAATGGATCATGTTCCCTCTCCTTTTAGTATTATTTCCATGCAGACATGGAGGCTGTGTAGGTGCAGAAAGAGTGTCACTCAGACTAATGCCAGTAGACAGTCCTGTGTGTGTCTCTGCCATTTTTGTGTACCAGAGCATCTAGACATCGGCAGCTGTCCACTTTGGTTTCTGTCCCTGGAGCTCGGACAGGACATGACACATCCTCTCCCTGACACGGAAAGCTCTACTACCTCGGACATCTTACCATTATTGTAGAAATACATAGCTCCAAAAAAATAAGGGAACACGTAATCATCACAGCATAACACCAAGTCAATTCAATTTTAGGTAAATCAATGTGTCCAGTTAGGAAGCATAAGCATTTTGAATTAATGGCTCCTGTTATGGTGCAAATTAAAGTGACAACAGGTGCACTGGAGAGGCAACAGCGAGACAACCCCGAAAAAAGTGACTACAAACAATTTTACTCTTCTTATTCTCCCTGAGCGAATAAGCATTGCATTCTGCTTGTGTCCTTGTCACTTCTGGTAGCATGAGGCAGTACCTGCACCCCATTCAGGTTGCACAGGTAGTCTGGTTCCTCAAGGATGGCACATCAATCAATCAATCAAGTTTATTTATATAGCACAATTCATACATGGAAGCAATTCAATGCACTTTACATAAGATAGTAAAGACATTAAAAGCGAAATACAATTTTAACAAATTGATTAAAACATACATGGAAGAATGTAATGTGTACAGATTAAAATCAAAATACAATTTAAAGGAAAATTAAAAAGGATTTTAAAAAAGTAATGAAAATGTAAAAGTCTGGATTAGGGATTCCATGTGGCTTTTAAAGTACAGTGGGTCAAAAAAGTATTTAGTCAGCCACCAATTGTGTAAGTTCTCCCACTGAAAAAGATGAGAGAGACCTGTCATTTTCATCACAGTTACACTTCAACTATGACAGACAAAAAATCCAGAAAATCACATTGTAGGGTTTTTAATGAATTTATGGTAGAAAATCAGTATTTGGTCACCAACAAACAAGCAAGATGTCTGGCTCTCACAGACCTGTAACTTCTCCTTTAAGAGGCTCCTCTGTCCTCCACTCGTTACCTGTAGTAATGGCACCTGTTTGAACTTGTTATCAGTATAAAAGACACCTGTCCACAACCTCAAACAGTCACACTCCAAACTCCACTATGGCCAAGGTCAAAGAGCTGTCAAAGGACACCAGAAACAAAATTGTAGACCTGCACCAGGCTGGGAAGACTGAATCTGCAATAGGTAAGCAGCTTGGTGTGAAGAAATCAACTGTGGGAGCAATTATTAGGAAATGGAAGACATACAAGACCACTGATAATCTCCCTCGATCTGGGGATCCACGCAAGATCTCACCCCGTGGGGTCAAAATGATCACAAGAACGGTGAGCAAAAATCCCAGAACCACACGGGGGGACTTAGTGAATGATCTGCAGAGAGCTGGGACCAAAGTAACAAAGCCTACCATCAGTAACAAACTACGCCGCCAGGGCATTCAAATCCTGCAGTGCCAGACATGTCCCCCTGCTGAAGCCAGTACATGTCCAGGCCCGTCTGTAGTTTGCTAGAGAGCATGTGGATGATCCAGAAGAAGATTGGGAGAATGTCATATGGTCAGATGAAACCAAACAATAACTTTTTGGTAAAAACTCAACTTGTCGTGTTTGGAGGAAAAACAATGCTGAGTTGCATCCAAAGAACACCATACCTACTGGGAAGCATGGGGGTGGAAACATCATGCTTTGGGGCTGTTTTTCTGCAAAGGGACCAGGACGACTGATCCGTGTAAAAGACAGAATGAATGGGGCCATGTATCGTGAGATTTTAAGTGAAAACCTCCTTCCATCAGCTAGGGCATTGAAGATGAAACGTGGCTGGGTCTTTCCGCATGACAATGATCCCAAACACACCGCCCGGGCAACGAAGGAGTGGCTTCGTAAGAAGCATTTCAGGGTCCTGGAGTGGCCTAGCCAGTCTCCAGATCTCAACCCCATAGAAAATCTTTGGAGGGAGTTGAAAGTCTATGTTGCCCAGCAACAGCCCCAAAACATCACTGCTCTAGAGGAGATCTGCATGGAGGAATGGGCCAAAATACCAGCAACAGTGCGTGACGACCTTGTGAAGACTTACAGAAAACGCTTGACCTCTGTCATTGCCAACAAAGGGTATACAACAAAGTATTGAGGTAAACTTTTGTTATTGACCAAATACTTATTTTCCACCATAATTTGCAATTAAATTCATAAAAAATCCTACAATGTGATTTTCTGGATAATTGTTTCTCATTTTGTCTGTCATAGTTGAAGTGTACATATGATGAAATTACAAGCCTCTCTCATCTTTTTCTGTTGGAGAACTTGCACAATTGCTGGCTGACTAAATACTTTTTTGCCCCACTGTAGCTATTAAAGCTATAGGGCACATAGTGAGGTCAAGCCCTCAGTCATAGGCACGTGAAAACAGATTTGAAAATGTATAGGTTTGGGGCATGTCTGGGGGCATGTCTAAGATATTTTGATAGCTTGTTCCAGTTGGGCCGCATAGCTTCTAAATGCCGCTTTGCCATGTTTAGTTTGGACTCTGGGCTCTACTAGCTGACCTGAATTCATAGATCTTATGGGCCTGCTTAGTTTATATTCTTCAAACATATCCAAGAAGTATTTAGGCCCTAAACCATTCAGTGGTTTATAGACTAAAAGCATCACCTTAAAATCTATTCTATAACTGACTGGAAGCCAATGCAGAGATTTAAGAACCAGAGTAATGTGTTCTGTTCTCTTGGTCCCGGTTAGCATTCTGACTGCAGCATTCTGAATGAGCTGCAGCTTTTTTATGGTATTTTTGGGAAGTCCAGTTAAGAGCCCATTACAGAGATAATAGCATGGATACACTTTTCTTGGTCTTTGCGGGACAGCAAGCCCTTGATACTAGCAATATTTTTAAGATGATAGAATGCTGTTTTGGTGACCGTTTTGATTTGACTGTAGAACGTGAGGTCAGAGTCTATTAGAACACCAAGATTACGCATTTCTCTGGTCTTTAGGGCCTGAGAATCAAGCTCTTCAATTATATTTATTCTGTTGTTTGTGTTGCCAAGTACAATAATCTCAGTTTTATCTTGGTGTAATTGTAGACAATTTGGTTCATCCAGGTATTTAATTGTTCTATGCAGTGGCACAATGAGTTTATTGAGCTATAGTCAAACGGTTCAAGAGCCATATATATTTGAGTATCATCTGCGTAGCTATGGTAGTTGATGATGATGTTGTGTAATATTTGGCCCAGAAGTAGCATATAGAGATTGAAGAGAAGAATACCGAGAACTGATCCCTGGGGAACTCCGCATGTCATAGCCACCGGCTATCAATCAACAATCAATCAATCAGATTTGTGATTGCCAATAGTGACAAAATAACTTCGACCATCCAAATAAGATGTAAACCAATTTTCCAGCCTGTCATTAAGAGTTCTGTGATCTACAGTATCTAATGTAGCACTGAGATACATCCATTTGTGCTGTCACAAAAAGTTTAGCTTTTTCTCCCAGTAACTCAAACAATTGGTGATTTTGGTTTCCGTTGTTCGTTTGTTACATCATTTTGATCTTAATATCTGTAATATTGTTTCCTTCATCGAGACCTGATCTGTGATTGAAGTGTTCCTTAATTCTTTTGAGCAGTGTATTTTATTTTTAATGCCAGCATTAGTGGATGGTCCTGAGGTCGCCAGGTCTGTTTAAAAACTGAACAACGAACACTTTGCACTGTGGCCACTGAGTCCATACTCAATGTTCTAATGGCTAAGAGAAAAAAAAAAGGTAACCGAAGGATCATCTACTCTAAATGGGAGACTATGGTCCTTAACATTTTGAAGGATGTTCTCCGTAGGCAAAGTCACTAGTCCTCCTAATCCACTAAGGAGAAAAGGATGGCAAATTCATAATAACTCCTGTGATTAAGAAACAACTGTAGTGTTTGATACATTTAAGTCAAGGCCATACATAATGTCTGACATTATTCATATCTTTGACCTCAGGCATTTCCTTTACATGTTTCATTTTCTTACACCTATATAATAAAGTAAAGGGGGTGTTTGTCATGATGCTTATTGCTAATTGATTAATGTAACCACAAATAAAAAAAAAAGACTATGTAAATGTGATGTAAATAGTCTATACCCCGATTCTTAACACTGAATGCTGCTCTTGGGAAGTACAGCCCTTGACAATTGTCCATTATTAATTGTTTTTACATATTTTGATATGACTTCTTCAACATTAGCTTTTTTAACAATTGACACTGAACTAATATACTTTGCCATACTTCATTAAAATCAAAGAATTTGCAACTTGTGCGGAAATGAATGTATACCCCTAGCTTCAATGGCAGGTGTTGCCCACTTTGGCTGAAATAACTACAATTAATTATTTTCTTATAAAGAGACATTGTTGCCCACTCTTCTTTACAGTCTTCCTTGAAATGAGTCATGTTTTGAGGGCTGTCTAGCATGCACAGCTGCCCTTCCAAGTCCCTGTTAGCATTTTTGGGCTTTAACTACGCTATTCCATCACCCTCCATTTCATGTTTTTGAGCTATTGTGTTGTGGCTTTGCTTTGCTTGTTTCAAGAACCATGTTCAGTTCAGCTTCAGCTTTTTTGACAGGTGGTCTTACATTCCCCTCCAGAATCTTCTACTTCAAAATGGAATGGTTGACTCAAAGATGTCTAGGAAAGCAGCCCCAAATCACATGCCTCTGTCTCCATGCTTTATAGTTGGTATAAGAGTCTTTTGTTCAAAGGTAGTAAATTATGACATATGGTTACACATGCGTTGTAACTCACTTATATAATTCTTATGATAGCATTCATGTCCAGCTACCTTAACCATAGCTTGCTATAGCGATTAAAATATTTTCCTACTTACAATCAGTATATTAGGGGCTGAAAATGCTGGAAAATAATATGTTGCAAATGCATCAACATAAAGATGCTGGGCAGACAGAGCAGAGCGCTATTCATTCATTTCCCTCCTGGATGTCCTCTTAAAAGTCTCTGACAGACGTTTTTCAGTTATATTGGAGGGGTTAGTTCTGCTATGCTGTTTTCTATCTGGCAAATGTATTTCCTAAAATGCACATCAACCAGGGAACATCACTTGTCTTGTACTAAAACTAATCTAAAGCATTTGTTACAGCTGATGATTTAATTTTACAGAACAGCTTTAGGCTCCAAAAATGATGCCCGCTTGTGGTTTTATTACACCAATAGCAGAACTCAGAGGGTATTGCATCTGCATTTGTTGCTGCTCCTTTTCTAAATCAACCCTTTTCACACTAGTAGATTTTTAAGCTTTACAGAAATGGCACTTTGATATTAAAATAGTGCTAACAAAACCAAATAATTCAACCCCCAAAGATCGTTTTGATGGAATGATGCGAAGTGAAAAACTGTCTTGTGATCTGACGATCTGATCTGAAATTATTTTTAGAAATCATGAAAGCTGCACTAAAGAGGACCATCCGGCATGTTACCAGCACACAGTTCAAAAGCCAGCATCAATGATTGAATGCGGGTGCATTAGTGCACAAGGCATAGGTGATTTGCACATATGTGAAGACCCCATTAATACTGAACAATATACACCGGAGAAAAAATGCTGCCAACCAGACAACATATTTTTCATGCTTGACCTTGCTTATTTCAGCTAGACAATGCCAAACCACAACATATCACAACAGCATGGCTTCTGAGCAAAAGAATCCTGGTACTATACTGGCCTGCCTACAGTCCAGACAGACAGAAACATTTGGCGCATTATGAAACCAAACATATGACAAAGGAGACCCCGAACTGTTGAGCAGCTGCAATCCTATATCAAGTAATTAGAAAAAAATTATATTTAAAACCACAGCAATTGGTCTCCTCAGTTTTCAAGCGCTTACATAGTATTGTTGAAAGAAGAGGTAATACAACTTACTTTTTTTTAAACATGTTGACGGCATCAAATTAATTATTTTACCCCAAAAACAATAACATTTCTCAATTTCAACATTTGATATGTTAATATAGAGATAAATTATTTGCACATCATTGCATTCTATTTTATTAGCATTTTACACTGTGTCACAACTTTTTTAGAATTGGGGTGGTATTATTATTCTATAGGATCCACACTCAAAATTACCTTTAATATACTTCCCATGACAGATCTGGCTCATGTTTGTTATGTCTACTAAAACCATTATTCTAAAGAAAAACTTTTCCTACCAAAAAAGCACATGAAGCTATTTATAGCGGATGAGACATGTTGCCTTCTGTTAGCTAAATTATTATAGTTATATTTAAAAGACGCTCTATCCAGTTTAACTTATTATGGGGATGTATTATTACTTATATAATTTTCTTTTTTGTTACAAATGTTTTGCAATTCCCTGAGGAAAGGTTTAAGAAATACAGGACTGCATCCACCCTGGCAAAAACTACTGGGAAGAAGGGTGTTTGTGCTTCAATTACTCATTATGCATAAGTAAAGAATGCAGGACTGACATGTTTGGGTATATTTCCATATAGACAATGGGCTTGAGGTGATTCTGGGGATTGAGAGAAGCCACTTGATGGATGTGTCCACCTGATGAAGCAGAATAATAGAAAATAATGTTGTGACTTTGAAAGGTTTTTCTGACAGTTCTGAAGTGGATGCTGTTTATGTGTCTCAGAATCTGTGTATTGCTATGCACTGGAAGAATGAAGGAGAAGAGGGACCAGAAAGACAGCTCCTAGGGGGCAAGGCTCTCAGCAGCCAGAGCTCTGATGTAAAGGTCACTTTTGCGCAGAGATAAATAAAACAACACAAGGCTCAGAAAGAAGCTGCAGGCCACCAGCCAAGTCCTACAGAGAGATAGACAGGACCTTCAGGTTCCAAACAGAGCAGCAATCTGCATTGGCCTGGGGATGGACATGAATCACATTATCCTTGGGGAGGGCTGTGCAAGTTGTACCCTTCTTACACTGGTTTCCCAATACTTTTTGGGGGCAAATGTAAACTTTGATTAAGCTTCTATTTCTCATCACAGGAACCCTTAAGTTCCAATCTCAATTTCATTTGGAGAGTGACATAACAATATTAAATAAGCATTTGCTTTAATTAGAGAATGTAAAAACAAGGCTGTATGTGTCACGTTACTGTACATAGAAGCAGGACACAGTTGCAAAGATTGTGGAACAAAGAGACTTTAATTCAAAGGCTGACTTGCTCACGATGCTTGTATGTAAGTGCAACAAGTAACATGTGGTACTAACATCCAACAATGACTGACTAGAAACAGGGAAGGAGAAACTTCAACAGGGACATGATGAGGGGTACTACAGGTGAACACCAATCAAAGAACATAGAAGCAGAACCAAAAGACACTGAACATAGATATTTTACAGGAGGGCAGATGTTATGCCCGGTTGTTTTAACCAACTTGGTTGTGAGTAGTTTACACTTGAAATGCTGTTTTTGCATCTAGGAACGCACAGTTTCAATCCATGAATTTAGACTATGCTAGTAATGCTTCGGTAGAATAAAATGGCTCCACGGTCCTCCAAGAACAACTACGGTTAAGCACAATTTCAATCACATAAAAATCTAGGCCAATTCATCCCATTAAGTAGTATGTAGGGGAGAACGGGGTTGGTTGTCTCAAGTATTGGTTGTCACACTGCTAATATCTCGCTCCCTAGAAGGCACTGTTCAAAAAAGTTATTACCTGATCTTTCACATTTGAGGTCAGAGTACAACCCCCTGGTAATTTTATTGAAAAGCCACACGTCATTGAGGTTAGAGGACATTTTATGTTTTTCTTATCAAATAGTAAAAATGGAATCCCTGATGTGTTATATTAGCTTGTCCTGAAAAAAAAATATTAAAGGGAGAGCTATAATTTAGTCGTTAGCCGTTAGCTACACTGTTGACCAAGAAACTCAGTAGGGGTTGGTTGTCACTTGGGCCTTTGAAGGCAACTGAATGCATGATGTACATTATATCTACCCTGTTACTTCTTAATAGGTAGGAATATGGGCAGGACATATGTAAGGAAGACAGGGAAAGGCCAGACAGCACCTGACTGGATGTTAAAGGCAGTGAGACAAGTGAAGTTGGAAGGGAAAACCATCAGAAGTACAGCCAAGGACCTCTGTATAATTTACAGTACTTTGACAAGATACTGCTCCAAGATAAGTGAGGCAGAGATTAATTGGAATGTCATAAACCTATAAGGTTGATTGTGTTTTTGTTATCATTGTTTAGCTAAAAATGGTTGGCTACCAATTAATTGCCATTTTAGTGCTTATTGTTAGGACATGGCTTTTATAATTGTTGTTGTCTCTTTACATGAGATTTTTTAAATATGAGGATTTCAGTTAAATACAACTTTTCATAATTTTTTTATGTTGTCTAAATATTCCATGTTTTTGTCATTACAATTACATTGGGAGAACCTACCCCATAGAGTGTGACAACCAACCCAGCACTGAGGTAGGTTGTCACAACACCACAAGCTGTATTTTAGGGTTCCAATATTGTTATCTGAACCAGCTTAGTAAGTGTATGGTATCTTAATGTTTACCTGACACACAATGCTTCCATTAACAGATAAAATAAAATTTGTTAAGGATACAGTCTTAGAGAAATGTAATCAAAAGCAAAAAGTGAGATGAACAACCCCGTTCTCCCCTATGCACACTTTACTCTGAATATGTCGTTCATCTGTAATTTCACTGAAATACCTCAACAAACCCTCAACTAGTACCAATGGATCTTTGTTTTCGAAGTTCTTTCATTCATTTGTTTCTCTTGCAGTGTATTCACTTCGAATGGGACATCAAGTTTTCTTTGTGTGATCAAAGACGCTTCTGATACAAATTCTCTATAACATTTTCATTTATAAACTGTTACTGTTATTGATGATTGCCATTCGCTGGCTGTAGGATGTCTCAAACATCACATCATTTACACTTGCTATGTCACTATTGTTCTTTATTGATTGTGCTCTTTCCTCTTCCTCCTCTGCAGCATCACCTTGGAGTATTGGCTGCTACAGTATGTGAGGGGTAAATTGAACAATTTGTCCCCTCTTAGTAGCAGGTATTTTCTTGTCAGGACAGCATGTTTGAATGTGCTCTACATTTCCAAATCCCTTTCCTGACACATCCCTCCCAATTGCATCACATTACTTATCGGAAATCAAGTGAGCGACATATTATGACAAGACCATATTTAATAATACACTTGTTAAACTGGTTGGGTAAGG
This sequence comes from Novumbra hubbsi, assembly GCA_016801125.1. NCBI lineage: Eukaryota > Metazoa > Chordata > Actinopteri > Esociformes > Umbridae > Novumbra > Novumbra hubbsi. The sequence goes on from JACXGK010000816.1 coordinate 40,184, forward strand.
ATGTTATGAGCTGACTTTTGTAATGTTACCTAGGTAGCTACTTAGAGTTAATTCTCTGGCTTGCTAGCTGTCTAATGAGCAAGATAGCTTTGCTTGTTGTAGATGACAAATTCTCTTTTTGTGCTGTGGTTTTAATCGGCTGGCCACAGAATTACTCGTATCAATTACTCAATTAATATCAAAAGGTGCCCACACCGTCCTGCAGCTAGGTCGTTAGGTATGTTCCGGAGGATTCTGTTTTTTAGGAGCAATGCAACTGAAACCGCCACCCGGTGGGAAACATTCCTTGGCAATGCCCATGCTAAAATTACTGTTTTGCTACTGGAGGTGTTCTGTGTGTCTATGTTAACACCAATGGTTTATGTAATATCTATATTTGTCTACACATAACTCACTCTGAATTTAAAAGTTGCACAACCCCTGAAAAACAGTATAGCCTACTGTGCAAGTATTCATGAAGAAAAAAAGAAACAACAAAATATCATCGTTACATTAATATTAAACACGCTGTAACAGGGCACAGAAGCACACAAGAAGACCCATTTACAGACCTAGAGCTTTTTTTTGGGCCACAGGAAAGAGTAACAATAAAGAATCAGAACGTTGACAACAACCCAGGGAAGACCACAGGTGTAGCAAAACACATAGCAGCCCCTCAGGGAGGGAGGACAAATTCAGTGACGGGGTGGATTTCTCCTGGTTCAGTCACAGTCTGAAAATGAAACACACAGGTGCGCTTGATCGCTGTACTCCTTCTCTCTGGCCATGCTCGGCTCTTAGTCCTCTCTAAATAGCCGTCAGAATAAGTGGTCATGAGAGGCAGGTGTTGAGGGTCCGGCACTACCCGCTTCCCCTTGAATGTCCCTGCATTTTCTACTCCGCCACTTGTCGGCAAATCACCTCTGATGCATGTGAGGGGAAGATCAGGCGACCAGACCTGGGTGAAAGTAGTCTTAGCATCCGGTGGCACGGAGCCAGAGCTCCAGGAGACCAGGAACACTGCTGCCACACCATAAATGGCGCACCCTACCAGACATCCAGGGGGGCAGACTGTCTTTGACATAATAGATGTACTATGTCCTGCCATTGTACTCTTGATCAAGGCACTTAACCACGGCACCAAGTGAAATAAAGGCACAATTACAGGCCTAGATTTTTGGGCTTGTTCTCATTTTGAGATGATTCATTTTGGATTCTAATTCACTATCACAATGAGCCTTGTTAGAATACAACAGAATAGGCAGATACTTGGAATATATGTATATCTTGCTGTGAATGAGTGAAAGTCAATATCATCTCATCTTTATTCCAAAGTCAGTAGAGCAGTAAAGTAAAGTTTATTTCTGTATGACTTCACATAATGATAAATGGTTGAATTACCTAAATATTTCAGACTCCTGTGTAGACCCCAGTGTATTTTCCCTTCATAAGTGCTACAGATTGTGGACTGGGGACTTTGATAATGCCACTAATGATGTGAATCCTTGATACAAATCCCAGGCTTTATTTGAAGTTCCAGGCACACTCGCTTAGCTCTCATTTTCTCTTGGTTGCAGCCTCAGAACAAGGAAAACATACAGTGGATTTTCATGAACCATTACCAGCTTTTTGGTTGAACTGTCAGATCAGCATCCTCTCCTGTTTCTGTCAAATCTGTCTGTGCTTTTCCTGTTTGCAACCAAAACCGTTATAGCCTGGCAATTGAATATTTTGCCTGTCTTGGTGATTCAAGTGGGCACTGTGTAGATTCAGTATCTTGTTACTGGCTGTAGAATACACAAAATAATATAAAGTGGCATTGATGATGTATTGCAATTAGTGTTCTTGTCAACAATGTAATTGGTGTCATATCAGGCCACATAGAAGTGAAGTTGAGGCCTGGTTTATTGAGAAAAAGTATTACATTTATTTCTGCAGCAGGAAAATTATGTAATTTACCGCAATCGAAGTAATACAAGCTTGGCTAATAGAGACATCGTCAGGGTTAATAGATGTTTTCCTCAGCAATTGGCATCAGCCATTAGGAAACATCTTACACACCCAAATGTTTTTTTAACAGTCCTTGATGTATTCTCACCCCTTACTTGAGCCTATCAGGCAGACAACCAGGGAGACAGACTAACTATTTTCTGGAGAGTGGTTTTTGAATGAAATGGCCTTGAGTTTTTTTTATATATACAGGATCGCCTCTAGTCATGGAACTATTTTTCATACAGCTAGCTATGAACAAGGCCCACATAAACCAAGAGAGGATCAATTGAGAGCATTAATCTCCGGCAGAAATATGTTAGTAGTAAACCAACCCAGCAGTCTCATATCTAGCTAGTTGTGTAACTGGTCTAGCTTGTGTAACTGTTGGGTATTCACCACATCCAGATAGCCAAGCAGCAGGCCCATTTATACCAACAGCAGGCCTAGCTAGCCCGGCACCACACGCGGCTAGCCTGAGACTTCCCAACCCCAGCAGCAGACAACTAATTTACCCTGCCTCATTCTCGCCATCTATAAACATCACAGTAAATATGAAACCCATAGAGGCCTGGACGATTAATTTAATTACCTTTGGCAGCAATATGCAGAGCTGTGCTACCATGTGCTGCATGGCCATAAAATAGTTTGTGGCTGAGCTATCAGTGATTTATCAAATGAAAAATAAACAAACTAATGAATTGTCTCACTTTTACGGCAGTGCACATTGAGTCACTTTTTATATTGGTTTATGCAGCTACTAATTCTTCGCATAACACGCAAACCACATTCAATGCTTTTACACCAGGGAGACATGTAATGATAATGCCCCACCCCAAGGTTGTGTGCTGGATGGTTGGTAGTTGAGAGTGGATGCTATTGCTTGACCAGTGCAAATGTATACCGGTTAGCCTATAGAACCAGAGAGGTTTTTCTCCACGTAAACTGGCAACAACAATGGTGTGTCTTTGCGGGTCTTTCACTGGGGTTCTGATAGGGGTAACAAGTGGGTTTTAATGCCAGTGCATAGGTCAAAACCAAGAGAGGTTTGCACTGGCACTGAAATGAATCCTGTTCAATGCCAGGACTCCTGGAAAGAAAATGCTGTTCTTATTGTCTTTTCAATTGGTTAAAATGACATTGTGTTTATCCCAAAACTACTTTCTGTGTTTCGATACCTCATTCTTGTTAACAAGACACAAACGATGCATGTGCCAAAACTACAAATAGTGAACGGCAACATGGGACCACGCCTAGGATCTAGATCAACACTAACAGCTTGATTCTATCTGCTGTTTGGGGCTTGAATGTCACATCTGATTGTTAAAGTCCAGCCCCCTCATTAGCTTATGGACAAGAAATAAATGAAATAATAAATCGACAAAATAAACAAAATAATATGTAAATAAATAAACAAACAAACAAATATATTATGGAAAATGATAATAACAATAATAAAATAATATAATATTGTCATGTCCTGGCTGGGAGCCCTGGGCAATTTTGTTTTCACGGGGATCACAATCAGGACCTGCCAGGAGAGGTGCCTCTAGGTATCTCTACTTGACTGTTTGGTGCTCCCCAATTGAGGACAGCTGCGGCCAGCTGCCCCTAATTGGGGAGCCTACTTAAGTTGCTTGTTTTCTTTCCAGTATAGTGGATTACTTTTTGTGCCTTAGTAGCCTCTGTTGTGGCCAGCCTTACATGTGTTGTTTTCTCCTTTTTAAGTTTGCTAAGCAAAATCCCCAAATAAAGCATGCATTTTTAAAGAGCTCTGCACTTGTGTCCTACCTCCTGGCTAACTCGTGACAAATATACAGAAATGAATGATCAAAGAATTACAAAAACAGATAAATAATACTGATTCATACATTTGGAATTATCCATGACACAAATAGTAATTTTCACAAAGTCTGCTGCCTCAGTATTTTTTATTGTGATTTGCATATACTACAGAATGTCATGAAGAGTGATCAGATGAATTGCATTGAAAATTCAATTAATCTTTGAAAAAACATTTCCACTGCATTTCAGCTCTGCCTTGAAAAGACCATCAGACATCATGTCAGTGATCTTCTCGTTAACACAGGAAACACACACAAAGAAAGCTTCAGGGCGCCTAAGAAAGTCCAGCAAGCCTAGGACCGTCTCCTAAAGTTGATTCAGTGAGATCGGGGCACCACCAGTGCAGAGCTTGCTCAGGAATAGCAGCAGGCAGGTGTGAGTACATCTGCAAGCACAGTGAGTCGAAGACTTTTGGAGGATGGCTTGGTGTCACTTGGGGAACGAAACATAAAAAATTTGAGTCCATAGCCAGGAAACTCCCCAGACCTTTATCCCATTGACAACTTGTGGTCAATCCTCAAAAGGGGGGTGGACAAACAAAAACCAAAAAATTCGAACAAAGTCCAAGCATAGATTATGCAAGAATGGGCTACCATCAGTCAGTATGTGGCCCAGAAGGTAATTAACAGCATGGCAGGGCAAATTGCCGAAGTCTTAAAGAAGAACAGTCAACACTGAAAATATTGACTCTTTGAATGTACTTAATGTAACTGTCAACAATTGACCATTTTGACACTTATGAAATGCTTGTAGTTATAGTTCAGTGCTGAAGATTGCCTATGGTTAAATTTTTAGCCCTGTTTTTTTTAGCTCTGAAAGAGAAGAAGAAAATGGATTTGGTGGTTCAAAAAAAGACCTTTTAAGAAAAGCAGGACATTTTGAGGAAGGGACAACCAACCTCGCATCTATTAGCCCTGTCTAAGTCAGGGAAAGGATTTGGGCAAAACCTTAAATCGAGCAACTATGAAAAATACCCCTGGCTACATCGAAGCATTGAGTTTGTTCTTTGTTTCTTTGGTAATGACAATGATTTGGGCTTTGCAATGTCTATTTGTTATACAGCATTCGGTCATACTGCATAATAGTGGTACATCCTTGATGGTTCCAGTCACAATGTATTAATTTTTCTCTTTGACCTCTTCTTATCCTATACAAGAGCTTATTAAACTGCATGGGTAACTAACATGCACTAGGTCCCGCCGTCTTAACTACCTTAAGCCAGTGGCTTCTATGTAGATCACTTCATACAATTAGAATGTGATTGGCTGGCTTGTATTTACATTCTTTAAAGTATGTTCCATATACAAAGATATTGTATATCGAGACAACCATTCATAGTGCACAAGTGATTAAGGGCTTACTGGTCCTTTTCAGAGCAACGCCTATATTCAGGGCTACTTCAAATCATGGACACTAAGTAATTAAACCCACTTATCAGGAATAAATCGAAAAACCTAAGTTCCAACGCTAGGGAGGCTTGTAATTACACAGCCCTGTTCATTACCAGAGAAAGTTGACCAGGATACTGCCCAGCTCTCGTGAAGTTATTATAAGGGAATGGTAGTACTAGTTATTATAACATAACCTCTTTCTGCCCTTGGCTACTATGCTTCTCCATCTGTAACCCGCACATTAGCAGCATAACATTACCCATGAGCCTTGGGGACAGAGGGAGTAGTAATTACAGAGTTATGTTATTAATTACCTTCTGTACCAATGCTCATGCTGGTAAGAACTGGGAGCAGATGAGTTAGAGACTGCAGAAAACCATTATGCAGGAGTTAAGTGAGGCAACCTTCTTGAAATATCAGAGAAAGAAAAAAATCACATCCATCTTACCCACTGTGAAAGAATGTCTACGACTCTTCAATCTCCCATGGGCAGAGTCTGCATACATGCAGTATGTGCGTATATCCAGCACTTGCGTAAGTATATTCCAATCAAACCTTGAGATCACATTCTACTGATTTATCTTAGGAGATATGTAGGCCCGGCCCAGCTAAATGTAATACTTATTTTTAATTCTGTATGATGGGCCTGAAGACGGCTATAGTCCACACAAAGAACCTCAACCACAGATAAGAGCTTCAGCGCCTACAACTTGAAAGATTTGCACAAGAATACACATTTGTAGCCCTGCACAATATGACCATCTAGCATGAACACAAAAAAGCATCACAATCTCATACTCTAAATATCTCTTTTGTTGTTGCTTTGAATTTTTTTTTTTTTTTGAACCATCTACACAATGCTTGTGTTTGAACACACTACATTGTTATGGGATTTGACAAGATTTACTCAAATTAAGATGAAATACACATTTTGACAATAATACATTTGAGTAGGCTACCATGGAAATAAAAGGATAGATTGAATGAGCTGAAGGACAAAAAAGGCTACAGACTTATACCTAGAAGTAAATACAAGTCAGTTAACTAATCTTGCTAAAATGTTTACTCAAGCTATTGAGGTGACAAAGTTATTCCTAGACTGACCTACTAGCATGAGCGATATTGCATTACCTTTTATTCCATTGATGATGATCTGCAAGCGAACACTTTCAAGAGGATCTTACAGGATCTGTGTTGAACTTGTTTACAACAAGGTTTTACCTTGTTTACATAACAACACCTGCAGTTACTTAAGGTGCTAATTCATCCAGACAAGTAATTCTCGACCACTGTTCCTCTGTTCGGCATCTTAAACACTGAAGCGATTCTCTTTTCTCATATCCTTTGCCTAATTAAGTCATATCAATCGCTCATTTGATCGTGGTAATTATTACATTTTGCATACCCACGGCTAGCCTGTCCGCCCCCAAACAATGTCTGTTATTAGTAGCTACAGGGCTAGACTAGTGTGAAAACATCCAAGATTCATTTTCATATTGGAACTGAAAGGAGGAACGTAAATGTCTACAAATGCACACAGACAGCCTATTTACAGAAAATTTGTGCCTTACTGTATTGTTGTAGTGGTAGAATGCATTTCCTTCAGACCCTGTTCCACAGCACTGGACTCTCTTGTCCCTAAGACACAAAGTAGCCATGTTGCAGCAAGGCCAGGGATGATGCCAGGAATAGATTCAAGGTTCAGAAACACTCACTCTGCCACCATCTTAGGGTTAGATTTATACTGGAAGCCTATAACACATTTCTTGTAGAGTAACACTTCGAGCAAATCAATCAAATCGGTGGTAGATCTTTCAGTGGTGGACAATTTGCCAGACAACTCATGTGCCAACAGACCCATTTCACAAGCTTTTTGCAGCCTTTAGTATGCATTCAACAGCTTACAAATTATAAACATTAGAAAAATTGCAAACACTTCAGACAATCATGACAAATATGTAGTGCTTTGCATATACATTTATAAGACACCATTTTATCTCATCATAATGAGATAGTATCACCTCACGATTCATCTGTGCACGATATTTGTTTTTTGTGTGCCAAATTAGAAAGATTATTCCACCTGTGTTTGTGGTGTTTGTCCATGTCAAGAAAAAAGTCCAAGAATAACAGCTCTCCCCCTACTACAATAGTAAGGGACATCAAAAGCGAAAAGCATTTCAATAACCCAGAGACAGCAAAGGGCTCAGAATAAGGCAAACACTGAATACAACATGGCTTCTGGCTAAAACTGTTGTTCTGGACAATTGTTTCTCCATATGACAGCAACAATAATGTAAGCACATTCCCTATCCCCACTTGCAAGCCACAGTTTGCGAGTGTGGTGAGCCAGTGTGTTTCATATATCATTATCCATCTTCTTCAGGATGCTAATGTAAAAGTAAGCTCTTTCAGTATTCAGACCTATATTTTCCTATAACTATCAAACAAAAACTGTTTTTAGGAAATAATTGCAAATTCATTTAGAAAAATATAAATCCCATTTAAGTAGTCAGGCGCTTTGCAATGAATGACACACCAATTTTGCTAAGATGGATCCGGTTTCCATTGATCATCCTTGCTTAATTCAATAGATTTTACATGATTTGGAAAGGCACACAAAGTCCCACAGTTGAACACTTATGCTCACATAACATAGGAGAATGGAGCTCTGACAGTGCTGTCAACCACACTGTGTTGTTACTTTGGTAAAACCTAATACTAACCACCATTTAATGAAATAATCATGTTGGAATAGGGTGAGATACACACCAGCGACAGATTCAAAACATTTTCACCAAGCAAATAAATTAGACCCCAACACAAACATGTCCATTTGTTTTTCATCAAAATCCTTTCGAGTCAGACTTAGACAGTAGTTTAGAGAGGGCTCATTTTGCCTGGATGTGAACATCCTTCTCTTCTACTGTGTGGAGCCGATAAGACTGCACAGCTACAGCAGCTATTCGATAATACTATCAAATCTGTATTGTGTGGCAGTCATTCTTTTCTTATTACAGTATGCTCCTGTACCTGAATATACCCTGCACAAGAAGAAATTAAGGGAACACGAAATCATCACAGTATAACACCATAGGAATTATTCTTCAGGTATATTATTCTGTCCAGTTAGGAAGCCTGAGCAATTTGAATTAATATCACCTGTTTTGGTGCAATTGAATGTTACAACAGGTGTGCTGGAGATGCAACAGCGGGACAACCCCCAAAAAGCAGATGGTTTTGCAGGTGAAGGCCACAGACACTTGCTCTCTTCTTATGCATCCTGACTGATTCTCCTCTAGTTTTGCTAGTGTCCTTGTCACTACCGGCAGCATGAGGCGGTACCTGCAGTTTATTCAGGTTGCACAGGAAGTCCAGCTCCTCCAGGATGGCACGTCCATATGTGCCATCACAAGAGTGTTTGCTGTGTCTCCCAGTGAAGTTTTAAGGGCATGGAGGAGATACCAGGAGATGAGCCAGTATACGAGGAGAGCTGGACAGGGCCATAGAAGGACATCCACCTGACAGCAGAACTGTTATCTGCTCTTTTGTGCAAGGGTGAACTAAAGGAGCACTGCCAGAGCACTACCAAATGGCCTCTAGCGGGCTACTGGTGTGCATGTTTCATGAGGGAGGCATCAAGGCCCAAAGTCCTCTAGTGGGACCTGTGCTCTCAGCCAATTCTCGGCTGCCAATTCTGGGAGCATCAGAATTGGCAGGTCCGCCATCTCCTCACAGATGAGATCAGAACAGTCTGGAGACGCTGTGGTGAACGTTTTCCTGCCTACAACATCATCCAGCATGACCGCTTTGGTGGTGGGTCAGTGATGTTCTGGGGAGGCATATCCTTGGAGGGTCACAGAGACACCCACGTCCTAGCCAACAATTTTCTGACAGCTGTTAGCTACCGCAATGAAATCCTCAGACACATCTATAGACCTTATGCTTTTGCAGTAGGCCTTGTGTCCAAGTTGGAACAGCCTGTGTTTTCAATCGTTTACTTAGATTTTCGATGTGACTTCGAATCCACCCCTCAAATGGTTGGTGATTCCTGCTTTCATTGACTGTTGTTATGTCATTTTGCTCTGTACAGCAAATGTACAGTAAAGATTTTGATCTTTAATGTACTAACTTCATCAGGACCTATATTTAGGTCTGTTAAATTAAAGTCTTCTCTTAATATTTTTTTCTCATCAAGCGTGCCAATAATGTTTGCACTGACATAGCATGGGGGAGAATCGCATGGATACTCAGGATAATGAGCAGAGAACGCAACATAGTGAGAAGAGAATGGTTGGTTAGATTAATCATGATTAATCAATGAAAATGAGCATCTCTAAACCTGGTCAATGAATGCTGAGTGAGATTGATTTAAGTGGAATTAATGAGGGATTAATGACTGAGATTGACATACTAAATGAGGCTGAGGGACCACTCCGTAACAAATAAACACATTGTTCCCTACTTAACTTTCATTCATTATCACTGAGCTCTCTTATCAAGGAGGAAAATGATGAATCCTGAGCAGGGAATCGTTTTACAATCCAAAGGCCTAATTGAATATGTTTCAATTGCAGGACAATTTTAAACTATTTGCATCCCAATTAGAAATGCTGTGTGCTCCAGGCGATCCATAAACGTACCAAAAACAATGTACATTCTTTTGGTTTTAGGAAGGTACTCTTGAGATGATTGTACAATTATGATGATATACCGTTACAAGATCTCAACTATTCATGCCGTTCTGTAACTCTGACTGCATAATGAACTTGCAGAAACAAAATAGAAAAATCATAATTCAATTTTACTTGGTTTGATCTTTCTTTATTCTAAGCAATTTGATGCTAAATGGAAAACATCTTAGTCTAATGAAACAAATCCACTAAGTAAATGTGTTGGGTGAGGTTTATTTATTTCACGATCACATTTAGTCTTTAAAATACCATGAAGAGAAGTTAAGGAAAAGTTGGTTATTAGCACAATAAGGCACAAATGGGTTATCTCATTCAGAAACGAAAAACCTACAGTTGCCAGTCTCTACGTTAAAAAAAAAATATATGTTCTATTCACGATGGAAAGGTGTAGTCTAACCTAAAACACTACTTTGTAATGTTAAATGTATGGTCCAAATCAAGTCTAAAAAAGAAAGGGATTTGTGTGAAGTCATAAAAATCTTGGAGAATTAAATCCTCTCACTTTTAATCACACAATGTCTGTGCAGAACATCCACGTTTTACAGAGTTATTGGCATCCTTGGTAAAGATGGGCACAAAACAGTCAATGAGAAAACAATCATTGGGTGGATTTCACAGATTAAGGCTAATCTAGGTAAAAAACACCAGTTCAATAGAGTTGTAACAATATTAACTCAAAGACGATATTACGATCCTAATCTAATAGTAGTATCTTCTCATTAATGTATATTTTCTTCTTGAGTTATTAGGTACAATCATCCATGACTTCTTGTATTACTGAATTGTAAATTTAAGGGAACACACGTGCCAAACACAATTATTCATTTATCACTATGGGGAAGGTCAGAGAACACTAATTAAATGAGACGAAAACAATGACATTCATGAAATAGGAAATGGCTGTAAGAAATAAATAGCCACATCCTTGAAAATAGCCATCTCCAACATTACAACAATAATAAAGAGGTATAAATCAATTGACGAAATGAGGAAGATGACATGTTTATTTTGCCCCATGAAGTGAGGAGATGGTTTGAGAGGTAAAACAATCTGGCTAGCGAAACCAGAACTAATGTGCAGCACCTGCAACATCAGTAGGAGCATAAATTGTTTGCATGCTTGCAATTTTCCACAAGTTGGGATTTTACATCTGACAACATTCTCCTTCGCACTGTGTTGTTGTAAAGTGGCACACTTTGTTCCCAGCATCGCCTTGCACATGTCAAGACAACACAATTACTAGTAAATACCATGAAAACAATTAAAGACAATACATTATGTTCAACAGTGTTAGCGAGAGGTCAGTTTGTTGTACCAAATGAGGTGATCCGAATTTACATTTGGATAAGGTGCAATGGTGATTAACATAGAGGTGACATACTTACAGTTGAGTAAGGTGATTGGCTATTGCAATGAAAAGAAAGCAGCAAATACAGTTTGATTTTGAATAGGTAAGGAGAGACAAATTATTTGGTGGTATCTGAGCTGACAAGATGTTTAAACATACTTCAGAATTTCTCTTGCTGCCTTCACATCATCAATAAAGACTAGTGAGCCAGTTCCAGTTAGAGCCACAAAGTACATGCCTAAGCTATAACACTATTTCAACCAGGTTTATTGAATGTGTTGGGATAGTTTGGACCATTGACAGTTCCTTTATGTGTCCACACTTTTCAACATTCTGGTACATGGTAATCATTGGCATGTTTCCCAATAACTTTGTTACAGAATTTTGCAAGATCTTTCATGTTGCATCTTGTGACGTCTGTGACAAATATATGTCATGATCTGTTGGACTACTGTTACTGAATAATATACAAGGCGAATACATCTAGCACATGTTCTCTGATATAATTTTTACACTGTATATTTCAATGACCTACCTAGACAAAAGGAACATGTTTGCTACAGACCATTGTTTTTCTAGTGTGTTATGGCAACTAATAACAGCATGACGTTAAATATTTCTAATTGGTTTTGATCAATCGAGGCATAGGTGGGAATAACACTTACCTACTGTTGTTGGCAGAACAGAAGAACATAGACATCCCAAGTACGGTCAGGTTTGTAGCATCTCCGGATGTTAAGGTATAGGGCCATAAAGGCATTTGCTGATTGTTAATGTTAGTGTATGTTTTTTTTTATTCTCTTGTGCTCTCCTTGACAATATGGCGTACTGTGGGTTCTCAGACCTTATTGAGTGAGCCCCTGTTGATGCCATCTCCGCAGTGATGTACAAGCAGGGACTGGAGAGACTACGGAAGGAACAATCCCATCCGCACAAGCAGCATTTGTGTTTTTCATTTCCATGCCAGACCTTTTAAACTCTGTGCCAGAATGTACGTCCTACAAGCTCCTATCAGGTATCAGCATACTGTTTGGTAACCGTGTGTGGGCTGTTGCAGGGAATAGCCATTTAAGCCCCTGGTTGATGGCTAGGATGACGATATTAGCACTTTATTGTACTTTATGCAATCTGGAGTGGGTTTGGCGTCCTACAGATGCCTTGTAAAAATATAATTTCTACACATGTGGTACAATGTCCACATAAGGCTTGGGTAGTGTCTTTTCCTCAAGTGCATCGATCATGGCACTGTGATAAAGTACCAAATGTATGTCTAAACAAACACACTCTCTGAACACTCACCACGGTGTGTAATACAAAACCGCATCTTACATCTGTAATTTCAGGCCTGTATAAATGGTTGGTAATCAATCCAGAAATGTTGTATTTGAATCAGGTAACAAAGGTTATACATACATCATGGAAGTTGTACAATCAGCAATGTTGCAGTGTTCGGCTAACCTTTTCTAATATGCATCAGTTTCCTTGCAGGACTAGTTGTCATTACTGCTTCCTGTGAATAAATTGTGTGCAGTGAAACAATCTATTGTAGTCCTCTATTCATGCATATTCAGGAAATAACAGCTGGTATGGAACAAGTGAATAAACATAGATAATTAACATGTCCATGTGACATTTTTAATCACAACACAGAAGGGGTGGGGGTCGCCCTTTACAATAAAGCATTGCATGCTTCTATCAAAGCATTAGCGTAGTGTCATTTACCATTCATCATAGGATTTACATGTATGAAAAATTGCACAAAATATCAGTCTATGCACATGTAACAATCAGTTTCCTATATGCATGCCAAATAGCTTGCCTGATTCCTCAAAATGTAAATGAGTGGTTTGGAATTGGGCTTCTTGTGTAAATGCTGCCTCTTGAAAAGAATGAGATCAATAAAAATGAACACTTCTTGAATATGATCAATAGCCTAGGCCTTTGGCCAACAAGAAGGATGTGATAGGCCGGTCAAAAGAAACGTTCCATTGGTGCCGACATTTGATACGTTTATTAAACAGAAGAGATCTATGACCCATGAACTTGTGCCAATAGCATTAGATCTCAAGAAAGATAATTGAAACAGTGTTGGTCAACCAATGTAGTAACTGTATTTTGGAAGCCTTATCATTTATGGTATATTATTTTATACAAACAGTGCACAGGGAACTCGATAAAAATAATGCATTTAATAAAAAATAAAACATGCTCAACGATATTCAACAACTTGGCTGTTAATCATTAGGCTGTAAATCATTAAGCCCACAATGGTAGTGTGATTTCTTGCAGCTCCAGCTGTATCCTTAAGTCTTTCTCTCAGCATCGATATCTCCCACAACTGCAACATTTCAGTGTTTTTGTTGAAACACAATGCAATTAATGGTGTGCTATGTCATGTGCAATGTCAATAAAATCACTCACTATTACGTTTGCATTGAACAGTTCCACTACTTAGAATATGCACATTGTGGAGGTTCTAAAAAAGAATACTCGCTGAAGTGGAGAACCGCATATTTAATCAAGCCAAATCTGAATAATGATATTTATCTTGCATGCTGGTTTCGCTTGTCATTTCCTGCATGGTACTCATAGCTGGGAAAATGTAATCAACTTCATTAGTCTGCTCACCAAAAAGTTAGTTCTTTGTTAGCCAATCACAGATGATGTTTACAACACACGTGATCCAAAGTGTTTTTTCTACTCAATCTCACTGCAGACAATTTTGACATCTAGACATTCAGCACAGCAAGCATTGCATTTGGTCGTGTTCACCACTTCGGACTCAAGCACATATTTTCTTAGACTGTTTTAGGTTAAATGTAACAGAAGTGAATTAGCCTGGTAATGATTTTCGCAGGTAACCGTTAATCACGTTAAACGTGAAATGTTAACATTATTAATTACCCATTAGCAGATTAAAAGTTTGGTGCCCAGCTCTGATGATACTAGTGAGAATTGTGAAATAAAATATATATAATTCTTCATACATTTTCATTGACTGTTTTGTTTTGTTCTTAGTAGATTTAATTTCACAAAAGTTGGCGGGGCCCCGGCCCAATATAATCTTTGACCATATGAGGGGGATCCCAAGTGGTGTAGTCATTGTTTCATGGGAATTATCTGCTGATTCTGTCGTTACCTTTCCAGGGTGTACAGGGATACCTGGTGATGTCTATGAGTGTGTTCACATGCATGTGTTTAAATGTTCATTAAAATAGGTTAGTAGTGAGCATTTCAAGGGATGGTAAACTGCTTGCAGCTTTTACAAAGTAATGAAAACAAACAACTTCAACTATTTTTATATATTGAATATATTCTATGTGTTGAGAAGTCCTGAGGTGGGATTCCTTTTCCAGGGCTAACATCGCCCACATGTATTTGTATAGATCACCTTGCACAATGCTGTGCTCAGAATGACAACAAATTATTGTTTATTGCAATCCATGCATGATGGGTGCATGGACCAAATCAAAGGGTCTAGGTGTCTTCCGCCAGTACTGGTTTTCATTTAAAAAAAAAAAACTTTCCTGAAATTCTAACCACTGACATATCTGTACATCAAACAAATCATCATTTTGCAAATGTATACACAGTGGACATTTACCAACTAATAGCAGTTCAAATGTAGAACTGCAAATAATTTCTTTTTTATCGTAGGCAGGGAGTTTAGAAAAGAATCCAGCTGTACCACAGAGCACCAACATACATATTAGACTGAACAGGTTTAGAGGTGTCCCTTTTACTGTCCCTCACCTCCTTCTAACAGACCCCTGTTAATGACTCACTCTTCTGAGTTATTCAAACAAATAGTCAAACAGTCAGATAAACACAGTGCACATTCCCTCAGCAGGTAAGATGTGGACTATAGGTATTGATGTAGAACGGAACACATACTGTCGTGACCTACTAGTTAGTCTCTAGTAATGATGCCATTTGTCTGCAGCAGCTTGCAAACAAATGTCTACTGCTACCTTCCTCTTACTCGTGATTGGTAATGTTCATATCATGGCTTCATGCGCTTGATGCAGAATGCTATATAGAAATTATCTGAGGAAGACCCAATGGCAGGATAATGAAATACCCCACTACAGAGGAGTTACAGTTGGGCTACAACAGCTTTGAACAGCTACTAAAATGTGTTAGGCGCTTGTAGCACTGTGTAACTCAAAAATGTGTTTGTACTGCATTTGAACTAGCTAATGCTGAAAATCAAGATGCATTTGCTACTGATCTACACTGTAAAAACAAAATCCGTAAAAAAACAGGAAAAAGCCTGGCAGCAAAGTTTCCAGACAGATACCGTTACATTACAGTAAAAGATCGTACCACGAAATTACATGTAATAAACACAGAACGTGGTATACAGTAAAAAGTTGTTGGATTACAGTATATTACTGTTTTAAAATGTTCATTAAGCCGTGGGAAAACAGAAATATTATGTAAGACTACATAGAAACCAGCTAGATTTCAAGTTAATCTTAGTAAATTTAGGGCATTTATTTGTTACTTCACAGAAAGAAGTTGTTAAATTACAGTATATTATTGTTTTTAAACGTTCATTCAATTGTGGAAAAACTGAAATATTATGTAAAAAATACATGGAAAACTAGTTTTCAGGTTAATCCCTGTCAAGGTATGGCAATTATTTGTTATTTCACAGTAAAACAAATATTACATTACAGCATATTCTTGTTTTTAAATGTTCATTAAATTGTGGGTAGACAAATATTAGGTCAAATTACATTAAAAAGAAAAACAAGAACTATATACTCTGTTCATGTAGGGTATGTATTGGTTGGTATACAGTAAAAATACCCCCCCCCCCATACATTAAGACCAACACTTTGAAAATTGTAAGATTGGGATGTGGCCTGTAGTGCCACCTATGGCCAAATGTGGGCCATTGGATATGTGGGAGTTACTTGGGGCCTGTTGTTTCAATTTGCCAATTTAGAGAAAAAGGTATCAAGGAGATCATTAGTTATTAGGCAGCGTCATGGAGAAAGAGAATACTAAGTAGGATTGGACACTTACAAATAAAGTTAAGCATAGCACACAAGGTCAATGAATCTGTCTCAGAAGTGACAGTGCAACATAGATAAAGAAAAATCCTCCTTCAAATTGCCAATAATCAGCTGGATACATCCTTGGTGCATTTGGGGGGGGAAAAGGCCATGATAAGATTCACTGAGAGGTCCTAAAAGTCACCTTCTTTAAAAACTAGCTTAAACAAACTTTATTACATTTAAGTTTAGTTTAAGTTTAGATAACTTAAAAATTATGTTTTGGGCCAATTGGTACACTAAAATCAAACCAACCATCAAATTATTGTATAAACTGCAGCTGCATTTTGTCATGCCCTGGCTGTGGTCCTCTAGCCATCTCTGTGCTTTGGGCCTCAAAGTCAGGGCCTGACGCACCGAGTGGCCTCTAGCCATATCGGTGCCACTGTGGGCTCCTCAATCAGAGCAGCTGCATTCAGTTGTTACGTTATTTGTATACTTTTTTATGTTTGGTTAAACCTTTCATTTGACGTTTACAGTTCGAGTCAGTTTATCTGTTTGTTTTAAAGGATTAAACCCTCTTTACTTTAATAATGTCTGCAATTGGTTTCGCTACGCTACCAGGACGTGATACATTTACCCTGTTATGACCAGGGTTCTTGCACCTTCATAAGTCAGATTCAATGCCTTCTAAAACCTCTAATATTATTTAAGACCCAAAAAATGTGTAAACACACTATGTTTTACCTACCGTGCCATGGTGCATGACGTTTTTTTCCATCTGCCTCAAATGCACCATCTGCAAATGTAAGACCAAAAGGTTTTTAATGTAATATTTAGAGGCATAAAGAGACCCATTATCAACAACCATCACCGCTGTGCTGAATAAGCTAAAATAACTTGCCCAGTTGACTACTTGCCTAGAAACAAAGAACTTTCCCAAACTAGACACTCCAATGTATGTCCACTTACTCAGTTGTGCACCGGGGCCTCCCACTCCTCTTTCTATTCTGGTTAGAGACAGTTTGAAAGACCCCAAACTTTTGAAAGATAGTGTATATTAATCACAATGTAAGGCTTAGAAATTGTGGTTACAATTGACTTATATCTTGTCTTATGTACTGCAGTTGATACTTACTAGAGATGGACTTGTCACTCAGATGGGTGCCTGTTCTCCCCAGTAAACCTTGTTTTAATGCTTGATCTAAAAAATTTAAATACATTTCTTGTCATTAGCGGGTTATCAGTGTTGGAAAAAAGAATGCAAAAAAGTAGCTAAAAACACATTACAGTTTGGCCCAAAAAATGTTGAACACCTGTCCAAATTGTTTCATTCATTTCTATGTAGTTAAAGTAAACATTTGATCAAACAAAAAGTTAGATTTAGTAAAAAATAAAGCACTTTGAGTACCGTTAAGGCAGAAAAGCCCTAGGTATCTCCAGTCCATTAACCATGTGTTTCCTCCCACAAAAAGGTAATTGTTATTTCCTGTGAAAACACAAAAATGAATGTGCATAAACCCATGGGCAACCAAATAGTGACTATGGTACACTGTAGGCATTTGCTGTCTTTGTCAGGATACTCACTTCATCTCAAACTCTTGTGGCGGGAGCCTTCAATCCCAAAACGTTGTCTGGATCATGAAATGAGAAAACATAACCACACACCAAAAACAATATTACCTTTTGGCCTACAGACAGAGACTATGGCATGCAAAATATTACTCAACTGCTACACAAACTAAGTACAACTGTAAAAAAAGAAATTGGAGCAGGGAACTCTAAGGAATACCAGAAGAGATATGAAGATGGTTGCTATTCATTTTAATATATATATATATATAAATTCACTTAGATATATTTATTGATATACATTAATTGAATAACAAATTAATTAATCACAGTATTAGCATTGTCTTATTGTTCCAAAATACCATATCACGCTAACAAGAGTGAGATAGGCAGTTGCAATTCAAGGTTTTTGTATAAGGTTCGCCCATAAATAATGGAAGAAAATGATTGGGGTTTTAAATTGTGAAGAAGCTGTGAATATTTCTCTATCCCGGTCTTTTCATAATGTCTGGGCGTCTTTTATGATAACATTAGCAAGTGAACAATTCCCTATCCATAAACCTATCAACATCCGATAGTATAATATCCAAGGGACTAGAGGAAATCAAAACTATAACTTTCAAAATGATAACATGTAATTACAATACAACATGCATGTACTGCAACAAAATATTAAACTAGTTTGCAAGTTAACGTCCTTGAAATAGTGACCCACTAGATATTTCCTTAGCTAGCGGCCTCCCTCCCTAACTATGCTAGCTGGGTCAGCTAGATACAAGCTAGATACAGATAGACAATTAAATTGAATCGGTCAATAACATGATGACAACCTTAAGAAAAAAATGTTTTGTAGCTCTAGTGAATTTATACCATGCAGCAAATTATCATAAACCGGATTTACTTACCATGAATTGCGTTGTATAAATTGGAAGCTTGTCTCGCCAACTGCTAACCATAAGGTTTTTTTAAGGGAGAACTTGGTCCAACCCCCCCCAAATAATATAACGACAAATTAACCAGTCTTTAGTTCTCCATTGACATACCACCACTTTCCTAAAAAAAGAAATTATCAGGCAGGTGTAAAATAATACAGGTAACAGCAATTAGCTTACTAATGGACCGACCGTGTCGCTAGCTGCAAGCACACCCGCTCAAACAGACGTATTTTTTCAGAATTGACCGGTGAATGGCGCGAACAATTGCCAGTATCCTGGAAGACAGTCAGGTTAACCAATCTTGCTCAAAGCAACACAATGACACAGCCTATATAAATTGTTTAATCGTCGTGACATGATAATAGGAAAATATGACTTCAAAAAAAATATATATGAATTTTATTTCATTTGTAGGTGGTTAAATTATGTTTTCATTGCAGTGTAGGAATGCAAATGTAATAATGTATGGTGACGTTTGTTAAAGTATTAATACCCTTGTTACTACAGCTACAGAGCAAACATTGCATATATCTATTGGACATACTGTATGTACTGTACTGTATATGAATGCTATTGGGTGAATTGACACTATGATATTACAGTTACATTCATGTAGCCCATATTCGGTTTTTGGAAAAACAGGAATAATCTGTAAAAATATACAGAAAATGTCCTGTCAAATAACTTTTTTTTACAGTGTAGGCATCATTGTACTGCTAAAAATCATTACAATGTTATGATTTATGATATACTGCACATTAATGATTTGTATACACAGAAATGGCCCTAAGTTAGATGCACATACTCAAAGTTGCCTCAAACATTACATGGGAATACACCGGATAGGGGCTCGAATACACTTCTGATGAAGCCCTATGAAGCTTGGTTCATTCATTCTGTATTTATAGTCCTAAAGATAACGTCACAGCGCGGGGATACATTAGACCATGGTGAAAACCTCCCTCCACTCAGAATTCCCATCTACCACAATTGCTGTATAAAATGTACATTTAATTGAAATCAAACCCCTCTGTTCCTCACTCAAAATTGCACTCACCATTTTTGAAAAGGAAAGAAAAAAGTGCCGTGGTCTCCTTATTTTTTTCAAGAGCTGTATATATTATGAACATGTATGGTTTCATATGGAAACAGTAAAACAATTCAGAAAAGGATATCTTAAAGATATTCGCCTTTCTGATAATGACTGCTGTGCGTTCTGTAGTATAAGGTGTGCTTCACTGCATCCCATCTCTATTTGTTGTCTGGAGGGTCCTGGTGACCTCCTCAGGCCTGGCTCTCCAATCCTAGTAATAATGGTGGACTAATTACTGTTCACACTCTGCTGATTGAAAAGGGCTGAAGGATCTTTTTGATTACCCACATCGTCCTCACTCTATTCCTCACTCCATCCATCCACTGCTAAACCCTCCTGGCAATGGCCTTAAAGGAGGCTACATCTCCATGGTGACAGCACTCAATGTGTCTGTGTTGAAGCTGTGTCCATACATTATTATATGCCTGGACCAACATGGTTATAGCAGGAGGAAACATGTAAACAATGTTCGAACAGAATTTTGAACAGTTCCCTAGTGGGAGATTGAAGTGCATCAGCATGTCAATCGTCTGTTGGAGCTCTGGGAAAAGCCCTCAAGGGTTCTAGGAGAGATGGGAACAGATCCTCAGAGTGCTTCGGCTCCCATTCCCCACATCCCACATAATCTCCTCAGGTCCTCTAAAAGTATTATATCAAAAAATATTCCTGGCCACTTATCAACTCCTTATCAAACCAGGGGGATCATTTGAAACAATGTGTTGTGTGATGCATCGACAAGCATAATACAATAATATTTACATTTCTGGGCATTGTCATTACCCAGGACCTCAACTGGAAGCAAAACATCAGCTCCATCATCAGAAAAGCACAGCAGAGGATGTACTTCCTGCGGCAGCTGAAGAAGTTCAACCTGCCAAAGATAGTGCACTTCTGCACAGCCTTCATTGAGTCCATCCTCACCTCCTCCATCACCATCTGGAATGCTGCTGCCACTGCCAAGGACAAGGGCAGACTGCAGCGCATCATTCGATCTGCTGAGAAGGTGATTGGCTGCAATTTGCCATCTCTTGAGGACCTGAACGCCACCAGAACCCTGAGGTGCGCTGGAAAGATTGTGGCTGACCCCTCCCACCCTGGACACAAACCGGTTCAGTCACCCCTCTGCCCCCAAACATAGCGTGTTACATTAATGTACTTCTTTGGACATCTGTCTTGCACATTGCACTATATGCAACCTATATGGTACATGATTTTGCAGACTTTTTATTTACTGTGTCATTTTTATTTTTACTTACAGCAAAGTGTGATTTTATCTACTTACTGTGTTTTACCACTTACTGTGTTTACTGTCATGCACCAATACAACATTGCTGATTCTGATTCTGATAATGGGGATATGGTGACACACTGCTCAGTGCTCCATTGGGCCGGAGATCAGAGTTGTGTCCGCCTGCGTGTTTCCATAGAGGTTGTACAACATGTACAAGTACAGGTACAGGGATTTTAAGGCTGTAGTCATGGTAATGGTATTATTCTTGAGATGGTGTTCTGTTTTGGATTAAAAAAAGAGAAAAATAGAAAAATGATCACACAAAGCTGCTTACAAAAGCCTTTGTCAAATATGTAAGTAATGTACAGCTTATCTAGATAAATGAGCTGTACATGCCTCACCATTCTCCTCTCAAGACCCTTTTCCAGCTAATTAAACATGGATCAGTGTAACAGAGAATTGCAGTCCACCTGCTGTGTAAATACTGCAAAGTCAAAAAGGAAAGCAGACAACAGAGACCATTATTCACATCCCAGATTTGGCCCTATATGCTGAAATGTTCAGGGTAGCATTTTTACTCTAATAATAAGAAGAATAAAACCTCTAATGGCCATATTGTAGTTGTGGCTGTTTTGTCAAACAGTTAGGAAGTACTTCAAAATGTATTTCTTCTTTCTGTGACTGTATGTTTAGTAGAAAACTGTGTTTTTGAAAATGTGATATTGTAAAACGATTATCTTTCTGAAACTCAAGACCCTTACAGTGCATAAAGAGACCTGTTTCAGATTGTGTACATACAAAACAGAATCTGTGTAATGATAAAACGTAAATGCTCAGTTTTGAGAAACATTTGAGTTTGGCTCTTAACACTACTAATTCTGATTTCATCTATTCCATTAAGCGGTCATCTCTAAAGTAAACATATTTAGTAAGCGTATCTTGTAATATAATGTGCCTTGCAACAAACTATTCAGACTCCTGACATTCATAACTTACAAATGGTCCATTGAAAGGTTGTTCTATTTGATATTTTAGACACTGAAAGTACCATTAGTTCTTAAGGATGTATTTGAAAGAATAATTGCTTGCGTAAGTATTACAAAGACGCTACAGTAAAACTCCACCTTTCTACAGCCCACACCTAAGTCTTGGGAATATTTTTTTTTTATGACAAATAAATGGAAAGTTTAAGAGACAACGCAATTACAATAGTCCAATGTGATGGAAACAAAATCATCTTCATACTCATCCAATCCTCCAACATTTTTGGAGTATCCAAAATGTCAGCATACAACCTGGGCAATAATCGCACCACTGAGTACAGATTTGACATACACCGTTCCACCGTGCTTTTGAATTCAAGTGGATAACAAAATGGAACATTTAGGAGTATCTCACTAATCAGGCCGGTTCCCTCTATTCTATAGAGCCTGATAATAATGCACAACCATCACACGGAACTACCTCTTAAAGCAATTGTATCATCAATAGGGTAAGTCACAATAAACAGTACAGCCTTTGTGGCAATATATCACATTATTGTCCATGGAAATCAATCTCTTCTTTTTTTAACCAATCAAGGTCAGACAGGAAACATGCCCAATGCACTTATATCAGTTTTTAAATCTCATAATCACAAACACTAGCGTATTAAACAAATTGACTGTAGTGCAATGTTTTTAGGTAGACACAACAATTCAACTGAAAACATTGCCAATGCATTACTGAATTGCATCGCATACAAGTTAATACTGAGCGGAGAGCATTTCCACAATCTTGGCACTTAGATAACTTACCGTAATTGAAAAATTATCTGGTTCATGTGATTAATGAAATCTGTAGCTTTTTTTCACTGCAGTCACAAATTGTTGATCAATTAATTCTGATTATTTAGGGTACTCAAACTGATCCCTATATTATACATAACAAAACCCTATGTAAAACTAAGGTCATTTTTGGTGTAGAATATAAGCCAGGCAAAACCAAAGGGTTCATTGTGACTTAGAAATAATCAATTTTTTATTTAGCGAACAGAACCAACACATCAATGCAATACTGAATTCAAATTAGATAAACTATTGCAAGCTCTCTTCTTTTTCCAGGAGAAAATGCTGACCCCTTTTTTGCACGCCCCATCTTAATCATCTTGTCTCTCTACTTCTCTCTAAAGATAAACAGACAGGTAAATGATGAATGAATCTCAAATATTTTTAAATGCTGACCAAATAGTAAAACAGTTGATAAAGTGAGATAACATCAACCTTTTTTCAATCCATGTCATTGCCCTTCATGTGTGTGTATTCTCATTGAAATATCATTACGGTTTAACGAGATTAGTCCGAAAATTGCAAACGTTGGATTGTCTACAGCGTGTCATCATTTGTAGGAATGTCATGTCCAGTAATGTTTTAGTTAATTTAATACACTATATTTAACTCATTATTTTGGGTTAAACAGGATAAAGTCATATCTATTGGTTTTAAGTAATAGCTATGTTGTTGGTTCAAATGAATAAAGCTTTACTACACAGTCTTTTAATAAATAGGTAAACCTGGAAGTGCTAAGCAAACCGCACATTCGGCTAACACACAGCCCATTTCTCTACAGCAGTTAATGCTTAAAAGGACAACTTACAAAATGTCTAAAGATGGGTTAAGTAATGACTATTACTTATCCTTCAAATACAGAAAAGATAGAAGAAAGCCACAGCTACCAGACACACATCAGAAGACACTGCCTAGGGCAGGGATACTCAACTATTACCCTACAAGCTCCTGAGCCTGCTGGTTTTCTGTTGTAACTCCTAATTAATTGCCCCGACCTGTTGTCCCAAGGCTAAATTAGTCCCTAATTAGAGGGTTGTAATGAAAAAATGAACTGGCTTTGAGGTCCAGATTTGAATACCCTTGGCCTAAAGTGTAGGCTTTCAATCAGGTTTGATACCCCGGGGCTTCGGGGGAAAAGGCAACATAAGATAATTTCTCAGCATTTCATCCAGATAGTTAACAATGGTCTGTTGAATTTTCCCAGCCAGCCCGGCTCTACTGGGATTGTATCTTTGACAGATATCAGACTGCTGGACACAATTCTTGGTATTGACCCAAGTGAGAAGTAGACACAATAATGAGTGTTGTGGGTTCCATTTCCTCTTACCATTTTCCTGGTACACTTTATGCTGGAAAGTGCACAATGTCTAATGTCTAATAACTCTTAGTCTTCTTCAGACTCTTCTGGGATCTCCATATACTCTCTTGATGTCGAGAAAAATATTCAACTTGACCCTGGGTAGCGGCGTAAGTGCTGTACAAGACAGACAGTGCTTAGCTTCAATAACCAAACTAGGGAATATGGTACGAACCTCAATTTACTTTCAAGACACTCCCGATCAGGTGCTCAATAATTCCTATCTGCAGAATAAAGGGTACAACTTGTATAGGCCAGAATCAGTTTAGTTTAAGTTCTGGTTTGTTGAACCAGAACTGGATTGGCATAAATCCCACTGACATTGACTACATGGCACAGAAACTTGATTTCAGTCATGCAGAAAGTATGCATCATCAGGTTTAGCATCACACCAGCAGCCTTCCGTTTGTCAAAGACAGACTGTAGGTCTTGTAGATGAGCAATGACAGAGGAGTAGATGATAGTGTTTTCTAGGTAAAACAGACAACTCTTGCCCCTTAGGTCTCCCAGAACAGTTGTCATTAACTGTTGGAAAGTTTCTGGAGCAGTCTTTAAAACTAACGGCATGCATTTGGAGGGGCACAAGCTGGCAGGGGTGAACAAGCCCATCTTCTCCTGACTGGCGGGACGCCATACCACTTGTCAATATCCACTGTTCAGATCCAAATTACTAAAGGTGGACGTTCCATCTTTGGTGGGAGGTAGCCATCGCTTTTTGAAATGTCTTTAGGTTTAATAATTAACATAGCTCTGTATCTTCTGTCTTTTTTTGGAATTATGACATCCAGAAAAAGAGCATACTTACCCATTAGACACCACTAGAAATTGCTACAGTACGACAAGGCGAGTCAACAATTCTCCATACAATAAATACCAACTCTAGACGGCGACTGTAAATTCGCCCCGGCCTCCCTGGGACTCCTTGGATAATCTGTCAGCAGGATTCAAACCCTTTTCTTGCAATGATTCAATTAACGGCAAAGCAGTTCATTTCATGGTCCGCCATATAGGGACCGAACAGGACCGTAATTGAGTCAAATGCATTTCATTTGTTGGATTTTGTTTATAAGAAACAACCCTTTTAAGAAGTGATGTTTCTTATTCCTGGGTGTGAATCATACTTGGCATGTGGCTGTGTTGGGTGTTTTGAGTGTATGAGTGAAGCCAGTATCGTTAGTATGTGTTTGTATCTGCATGCTTGAGTGTATGCTGTAAATGGCAAGCTTGGGATCCCTGAGACTGCCCGTTAGTGCGCCACGTCTCAGTTCCAGTTTTGCCACAGTGGCACAAAGGAAGAAATGACAGGCTCAACAGACACATGTACTATT
Source organism: Novumbra hubbsi (assembly GCA_016801125.1). Classification (NCBI taxonomy): domain Eukaryota; kingdom Metazoa; phylum Chordata; class Actinopteri; order Esociformes; family Umbridae; genus Novumbra; species Novumbra hubbsi. Next base: position 65,775 of record JACXGK010000816.1, read on the forward strand.
GTCAGTAGACTTTGAAAATACAGACCCCTAACCCTCCAGCCTTTTACATACCCGTTATAAAGCATAACATAACTAAAACAAAATGTAAGGTATTTATCAGCTTCAACACACTTTGTTCTAAAGTGGTCTAAATGAGAACCTGAGTCAATTCTGAAGGTTTCCTCTTTCAATAAAGCAAGGTTGTGAACTCTGAGCTGGAAACTCCTCTCTGCATCTCCTAACACTTAGATATCCCCTCTAAGAATCAAAGGCAGAGCCAGTCAGTGATTGATTCACTCTACTGATGTTTGCTTCCCCTTCGTTTTACCAATCCATTTCATTGCACTTTGTCTTTGTACATGGTCCTCTAAGCCTCAGGGACAGCTGAACCACATGAAAAGAAATGAAAGTAAGAATGCATGTCCATTGTGTCTAGACATGATTAAGGCACTGCTTTCTGCATGGAGATGTCTGTCACGAAGTGTTAGCATGTTTACATGTCACACCTCAATGTTATTTTAAAAGATAAATCATGTTGCTCTGCCTTAAGCAAGTCTGCTCCTTGCCTTGATACCGGTGGTCCTCAAACACACATGGGTGGTGCGCATGATGTCAGGCTTCTGAATTAAAATGTTCTGCTTAATTATTCACCTCCCAAGTCTACATCAAAGGTGAATGAAGCAGGCAGTCCATCCTCTTGAGGCTTCAGAAAGAATCCTTTCAACGTTCCTAGTTGTGATTGAAAGGTTTGAGATTGCATTCTGCCCACCCGCTCATACTGACCGCCCACCATTCTGCCCACCCGCTCATACTGACTGCCCACCATTCTGCCCACCTGCTCATACTGACTGCCCACCATTCTGCCCACCCGCTCATACTGACAGCCCACCATTCTGCCCACCCGCTCATACTGACTGCCCACCATTCTGCCCACCTGCTCATACTGACCGCCCACCATTCTGCCCACCTGCTCATACTGACTGCCCACCATTCTGCCCACCTGCTCATACTGACCGCCCACCATTCTGCCCACCTGCTCATACTGACCGCCCACCATTCTGCCCACCTGCTCATACTGACTGCCCACCATTCTGCCCACCTGCTCATACTGACTGCCCACCATTCTGCCCACCCGCTCATACTGACTGCCCACCATTCTGCCCACCCGCTCATACTGACTGCCCACCATTCTGCCCACCCGCTCATACTGACTGCCCACCATTCTGCCCAGACTGTCCATCATACCCTTCACAAATGATCCCTCTCTCAATAACGGTGACTTAAACTCTTTCATATACAGCCTATATATTTTAGGAGAATGGATCTTGAATGGAGTGGCCACAGTTTTCTTTGGTAGTTCTGTCATGCTTTCATGCTGAGATTGGCTGACGCAATATTTATCATCCCGGTTATCATTATTTTTATGTGCCAAGTTCTGGTCAAATGTCTTCTGAGACCCACTGGAATGAAAATTATGATAATTATAGTGGAACAAAATTATTTGGACGAACTGTGAAAACATGTCTGTGACATCATAGCAGCAGCAAGATATTCAAGATATATTGAAAGCTTAATTAAACATAATGCTGCACCCTATTCCCTCAGGTGTTTTAAGCTTTAAGGGTATATTAAAAACAAATCGTAAAAAAAAACAACGTTTTTGGTATACTGCATTGAGTGGAACGAGTGTGTAACTCTAGGTCTCAATTTTGATCAACTAGAACACTCTAACATGGAAAGGATACCTCACGGACTGTCTCTATTGTTTACTACCTCTGAGGAACAAGAGGAGAATACGTCTGTAAAACAAATGAAATATACAGTTGTGGTCATTGAAGGCTAGCATACTGTATATAAAACATGGAATCAGATCTAGTACCTTCAATATTGTATAAAAAATTTTTAACATCTCATAAAACAGTCAATTCTTTTGTTGCAGAAGTGAGCAGACTAACATTTTGGGGAAACACCATTTGGAATTAAGGTACAACCAAACCACAATACATTTTCCGACAAGATTGGTGGAGATTTAATGTGCCCTCTTACAAAACGTATACATGCTTATAAAATGTTTGAGGTAAGAAATTACATACCTCACAGTAGGTAGGAATGATACTATGCAGGTAGTGCCCAGATTGTGCCTGAAAATCCTGCAGGGTTTTTAAGATGGAGTCAACCTCTAGTTAGCCTCCTTGATGATCTTTTTCCTTACTCTGTCATTCATTTTGGAAGGACATCCTGATCTTTAATAAAGGTGGTGTCATCTTGCCTCTACTCCTTTATTATGTTATTTACAATGCCCCCATTACATGGTACCCTTCAGAATTGTGCAACCCTCAGTAAAAACAAACATCAAAGGGTGTAAAAGAAAAAACTAATTATGAGCTTGGTTTTACAATCCCAAAACAATCAAATGCACGCATGAACTGAGTGATATTTTACAAGAAAATGTGAACATTGAAATAATAATTGATTTATTTTAAAGCATGCAGACTTCAAAAAGTCAACATCATTTTATTTGTTTACTGGTCTTTCCCAGAGTCATGGTTTACTAAGGGAGTTTAGCCTGTGAGACACCTCATATATTACCCCTATGAATTACCACATAAGAACTCCCATAGACTCAGACTCTTCTGATTAACTTAAACATGTACATTCTTAAAGGGTTTGGCCCAGATTCATATTTGGGTAAAAGTCCACTTACCCTGAATTGTTCCTAAAGGCACAGAGTCATTTTTCAAAAAATGCCATTATTCAGCTCTGTCTAAGTGTATAATTAGCATTATTAACTTTGTTTAAATGTATGAATGGAAACAGTGTCATGATTTACAAAAGCTGCATTGCAACCGGAAAACTACTCCAAAACACTAAAAAAAAACAACACTTGTGGTTTTGTTTACCTCATAGAACTTGCCAATGTTGTATTTCTCGAAAACAATTAGAATTTTTATAAACATCTCATTTGAAAATGCACTGGTACTTCCTGTGTTTACCAGTCAGTTTTGTTCACAATTGTATCAATCCAAGGGTTCTTACAGGAAGAGGAAGTGCATACGTCACAGTCACCCTTACAAAAAGTCCCACAGTAATTTCATCTGTTGTGAAGGAATTGTGCAGAATTCCTGAAGGATTATCAAAATCTTGCAAGTGTTTCCAGATTCTCCTGCTTGGGTATCCTGTAAGAATCCTGCAAAAACACAACAATTTATGCAGGAATCCTGCAGGAACATAACATGCAGGATTTCTTATTCTTGCCGGTCATTGGCAATTCCTGCAGGACCAAAATCTTGCAGGATATGGTCATTTTAATATTCTTGTAGGATATGTGAATATGTGCATTCCTGACAATTTATGTCATCTGCTCATATTAGTGATATAATATGTAACTTCAATGACACTAAGTATAAACAATAGTATCTGCAAAAGTTTGTTTTGTGGCTCACTCAGAATTTGAAACAAGCTAGTTACGTTTAGAAAATACTTAAAAAATAGCAGATATTACAGAAAAAAAAAATAAGACAAAAATATGAAAATAAATCCAGAAATATGTGTCATGTGCATGTTTTTCAACTAATTACAACCACAATTCTTAAAAAGTTGGGACAGTGTGGAAAAAGCTAATAGAAACAAAAAGGATGGATTTGTAAATGTACTTTGATCTGTATTCAGGGTAAATTTTATTTTTGGCGAGTAAACATACATACACGCCACACTCGCGGGTTGACAAAAATTATTTCACGCACGCGCTAGAGAAACCGGCTGGTTTGCTGTCACTAAAATCTGTTGGATCTGCTGCGCTGTATGTGTTGTGCTCGTGCGTATTATGTAACATTAATTGTGTCTGTAATCAAACTCAATTTTTTTGTGATACAGTAGCTAAAACGTGAGGTAAGCCTATTTGTTGACAGTTTAAGCTAACCAGCCATCATGCAGAAGTATAATGCGGGACTGGAGCACCCATCAAAGAAAAACAAAATAGTCACATCCGTGTTTGTTTTGTTTTTATTTCAAATAAATTGACAGTTTTCCACATAAATGTACGCATTTGGTTCCACCACTTACTACGGCCGTGACACCACTCCTATCATGGCTAATGCAAGCGCCCCCTGGCCATTTAATCCACCGGAAATAATAAGGAACTTCTGTGAAAGATAGTGATAAAATGACGATGTTCCCAAAAAATTGCTGGATTTTAAGAAGGGAGTTTTGTTTTGCAGTGTGTGTTGTTTCAACGCAAAGGAAGAGCGCAGAGGTAATTCCTTAGTTGTTGGCACTACAACTATGAAACTGGAGAATATATTAGTTCACGAGAGCTCATAATGTCACGGTGATTGCACGTCAGTTGCCAAGGCACAGCCTCTGCCCCTCCAGGCTACCCCATCAGTAAAGGCAACAAGCACAAAACTGTCTGGCGCTGCCGCATTGCCAAGAAAGGAAGACCCTGGTCGAAATTCAAATGACGTGCAAGTAAATTGATTTAACATGTTTTGTTTTATAATATAAAATATTAACTAGTATCCACCAAAGACGTGATCCACCTTGTTCATTTAGTTTAATAATTGTGTTAGCTTGTTGGCTAGTGTACTATTGTTAATACTTTTTAGTTAATTGATCATCTACTTGTGTTGCGACTTGTATAAGAAGAAAGGGTTGGATGTGGGGAAGACCTACAAAAACAACAAGAAGGGAACATTGTTTAACTCGTCGGGTGGATTTATATTAGGCAACAGGTGAAAATGTTTTCCTCAAAGTTGATGTGTCAGAAGCCGTAAAATGGGCAAGAGGATTTGAGCGACTTTGATTGGTCTAGTGGAGTCCATGCCTCGACAGGTCAGGGCTGTGTTGTTGGCAAGACAGGGACCTACACAATATTAGGCAGGTGGTTATGGCTGATCAGTGTATTACAATGAACTAGTAACTACTGGTATTTAGTATTAATACATTGTCAATCTTGCATTTAAAGGCGCATACCATGGCATTTATTGGTTCTAATGTGTTACACTAGAGTGGTGAAACAGTTGAATTCATGTTAATGTTATAACTATTATAGCTGCTACTATTATAGCTGCACCTTACTTGATTGATTGAGAACCGTATACAAGACCAAGATGACATGCTAAATACAACTGATAGCAAAAACCTTGGCTTGTAGAACAAAACAATTCTAAAGACAATGTATGAGAAGTTTTTCCTAATAAACTGCATATTATTTTTAAGGTAAACGTTTATTTTCAAATTAATGCATGCAACACGATGGAAAATACTAATAAAAACAAAGTGGAGGCCTGTGTTTATACAACAAACATTATAAAGACAAGGTATTAGATGTTTTACCTAATCAACTGCATAGTTTTTTGAAGGTAAATGTTTATTTTTTTATTGATGAATCCAAAAAAGTTAGGATAGGACAATGTAGGACTAATGGCAATGTGACAAGTTAAAATAAGAAGGTGATGAGAAATAGGTAAGGCAATTGTGTAATCATAGTATATAAGAAGCCTCCAATAAAGGCAGAGTCCTTCAAGAGCAAGGATGGGTTGAGGCTTTCCAAACTGAGATGAGTCAGCAAATAATCCATAATCAAACACGTTTTTTTGTCTGATGTAATGCATGTTTCCCCTCTGCGTTTTTATTGACATAGTAATATTGACGTCAGCATGATTAGCATTAGCTTTTGTTCATTATGTTTCACAAATGTACTGTACAGCTTGTTGCAATATAACCATTTGAATTCAAACACTAAACACCTTTGGACGATGACCACAAAATGTTTCCACATGTTGAAGTGAAGGCATTCCACCTACATCAACTTAATTAGTGTCGATAGTTGTTTGCAGTATGGCTGGTTGAAAAGTAGTTAAGTATAGCTGGTTACCATCTCAAACTACTGACATACAATCAACTGAATTCGTGTTGTACATATTGAGTTGTCGGTTAATGTTTTTGTTCACCCACTATCCACTGGTCACTAAAACAATGATTGATAGAAAATTCAAAACATCCTTCTTTAACACATTACACTCAAGTTGAATTCTAGAATGCTGCTGTTAATTCCCAGGAGTTCTATGAATAAATCATATTTTCTCACACATATCTTGACAGGTATGTTATTGCCATCCAAAATATATTACCAACATTTCACAGCATATGTACAACATCACACATATACACACAGTTTATTTGGTTACTCACCTCAACATCGTTATAGCTTTCAAAGAGCTAGGACGTTTCCAACATGATGTCCGGCAGTGTCCGGTTTGGATCTAAAGGGTTATTACAACCTGTACTGGGTTACATTTGGATATCATTTTGTGATCAGACACTTACATCCACAAAACATAAGGCTTTAGTAATTGAGAGGACAGTGTACGCTATACAAGAAGTTCTCAGAGTTTTGTTACTAAACTCCACAATGTAGTTGCTCAAACTTCACAATCCCCATGCAGAGATTTGTTTGTATTTAAACGTGTACACTGGCACACACAATCACATTCACTGAAATGTATTGTTACATTTCAGTTCATTTTAAGCGATTCAATTTACAGTTTTGAAAAAAAAACAGGTAAAATATATAAGGGGTCACAATTGTTTACTCTCACATCCTTTCTGAATTTTTTTTATAATCCAAGCTATAATTATTCAGACATTCAAATGTATCTGTAATCTAAGTACAATATCTTGGCGGGTAACATAATACATTAGTTAGATGATGAGACAAGCTTTTTACAATAATTTATACTTTATATTTTTGTCTTTACCCTATGAAATATCATTCCAAAAGTAAGAGCAGTTTTCAGTATCTACTGGCCATCATCTTATCCTGATGGACAGGAACCTTGAGGTTTTGCACTGTGCTCAGAGTAGTTAGGCGTTGGCTTGCCCTTGGTCCAAATAAGCGTTGACTAAGCGATTAATCCCTGTCCTGATCTCTGTGCTCCGTCAGTCTCACTCCCAGCTAAAATAAATCAGACGAGCCCAGTCTTTAACGAAGGGACTCTGTTGGTTAGTCTCCTTTTATACCTTATTAACTCGGCTGTTAGAAAAGGATACATAGGAGAACGTTCTTAATTTCTTAATTGATTGTAACACATTTTCTCCCTTGCGCTAATGGGAGGCCTGGGCACAACAATGTCCAGACGTTTGCAGTAGAATTAGAAGATGTTGGCTAGGAAAACCAATGGTATAGCCTCAACAATCAACAATGCTGACAGAAAATACAAGTAGATAGGTAGAAGAATTGCCAGCCAACTAGGAAGCCTGATTCACACAACTTGAGCTAAAATGTAAGATTTGCTTTGACTGAAACCGAATGTGGATGCATGTGTCTCATCATAGACATTGAGGGAAATCTGTGCTTTTTCAACCCATTTGCAGCAGGCTTAACATACATGCCATTCATTTCATCACAGATGCCAAACTAGCTAATTAGGTTTCTGGAATGATATAGACGGGTGCAGCAGCAGAATGGATATGCATTGTTTTGTCCAAGTAGAAAGTCTCACTTTGTGTGGTGACTTATGTGTCAGAGAACACAGAGATGTGACCAAAGGTTATTGTGGTTTAACATTCTGGCAATGCGACCAAAACAAAAATTACCTTTCTTCACGTAATAATAAAGACGTTTAAATTAACTGGATCTGTCATTAACCTGCCTGGAAAAGGACACTAGTGGATATTTCCCATGAACACAGTGAGGATTATGATTTGAAAGGTACAAAAAGGATCCAATGATCAGATTTGGAAAATTACAATTACAGCAACAATCAAGTATTTTACATTTTCATTTATGCAGCCCAGATACATCTTTTACTCAATTATCATTAAAATGTTGCAAGTTGTTTGTATTTTTAAGAATACTTTCAATTTGTTTTCACTAGTGTTATGTTCCCTAGTATGTGTGGGTTATGTTTCCAGTTTCTGTGTTGCTGTGTGTTTTGCCCCCCTGACATCTCCCCGTACCTGAGCATGCCTTTTCCCGCATTGTCACCCATCTCCTATTGCCACACCTGCCTGCAATTCCCCTATCAGCACCACTCCATTTATTCCTCAGATTTCTCCCTTTTAGTTTGCCAGATCAACGTAGTTACCATACCCGTTTTGTGCTCCATATCTATTCAAGTAATTACTTTGGGAGTTATCCTTAGTGCCTCTGTCTAACTGCTACCCGCAGCTCCCTAGTTCTTTTCCAATTGTTTTTTTTAGTTTGCATACTCAGTTTCATTAGCTACTCCGGACCACTGAGTTCTGCGCTTGGGTCTCCTGTCTGACATTTGCCCGCCCCCGCTCGGACCAGACAGAAAGACCTGGACGGACCACCCCTTGTATTTAGTAGAGTTGCCAGGGCAGTTATTGTTTGTTAGGTACGTTTTGGTTAGGGGGTTAATTTGGTTTACTTTCTTTGCTTTGGTACCGCCCAGCCCAATTTCCCCCCTTTAACCGCGTTTGTTTGTTTGTGGGTAAATAAAAACCCTTCACGGTACCGTTTTGTGTTGTCTCCTTCCTTGCACTCATGACCCCACACCTTATTTCTATCATTTCCCACGGGTGTTCACAAACAGCGGGGTGTTACGCTCCCTTTCCTAAAGGCGTGCGTAACATCTAGTAAAAGCATCACACGCAAATGCATTTCGTTCTTAGAAACAGTCACTTGTTCTTTTTAAATTAGCTTTCAACTTAAAAATGATGTAATGGATAATATACCTAGCAAACAAGGTATAATGGCATCTAATTACCCAAATTTATTTGTGCGTTATTTGAATAGATTGGGACCAAACAACTATCAACAATAGTGATTTTATACTCAGGGGTGTTAGGATGATATATGTTTTTGGTAAGAAAACTGTTGAAATATACATGCTTTATAAATAATAAAAGGATTTAGAACCAGTCCCAGAAAATGTATTTTAGAACCAGTCATTGAGCCTGATCAAGTAAGGCTGTGTTTACACATAACTTTACCCACTTCATAGTGAAGCTCTGTGACAAATTGTAAGTTACACTGTGTAACAAGTACGTTAAAAAGTTATGTACACATTAAATGAAGTGACGTGCAGTAATATTTCAGTCATGATTTGTAAATAAGCTAACTTTACATGTACAATGTTGTTTTCAAACTGGGATGCTTTTATTTTTAGGTGCTCAAGCATAGTCTATGTGCCTATGGCAAAAGCCAATTACGACCCACTCAGCCCATATTCCACCATATGATTAGCCTTATTTTACACTATGAAACACACCCGTGCTTTGTATTAATTTGTCTTAATTTGGGTCATGCTGTGTAGGCTCGCTGCTGCCTGCAGGTTCAGAAATGTTTTAGTTAGGTGCACAAGATTACTGTAATCACACAGAGTTGTCAAGCAGAAGTAGGCTAATGGGGCCAACATCTATAAGTGACTAATCGACTACGGATACAAAAGACGACTTTATATTTATTGCAACCCTAAGACGTAAGACGTATCTTCAAGCCAACAGACAATGTTTTTGGTAGTCTTTCCAAATACACAATCCAGTCTGTACACTCCAAATAAATGCACTCGCTAAATGCCATTTAAGTTTTATTGGAACTGTGTTATATGGTCTCTGGGGACAAAAATAGGGCTTTTTGGGTACCAACACCAGAACAGGGTTTTTTATAAAATGGGAGATAGTCATAAAAATAACCCTGACTGTGAAGTAAGGATAAGAGATGATGTGCGGCTGTTATGCAATAGGACCTTGGATGGGATACATGGCATTATCATGTTAAAGGGGTTGTCAAAATATTTAAAATTCAGGAATTGAAAGTGTCTCAAGCAACAAATGGTGCAACGAGTGATGTTGTTTACCCTTAATGATCGTGTCAAAGTTAAATTCTTCGAAATAATGTTTTTATCGTCACTATAAAAATTAAATTTTTGACTAAACTGACACATCCTATGTTTAGTTTTGTTCAAAACGGTTTGTTTGAAGAAGACAACTGTGAGAAATGGGCATGAAAATGTCTTACATTAAGCTTGACACATTACGGTGTTGACATACATACATGGAAGTGCTGACTGAAACGGACAGCAGGACAATGGTTGAATGTGATGCATCCTGTCAATTCATCCTGTGCATGGAGCCAACAACAGTGGACACTATACAAGACCATGGGGAGGTTGGAACATACAATGCAGGTATATGATCTTTTTCAGTATTGGAGAGCATCTACAAAAAACACATCCTGGACTACGGAGAAAGACGTTTCCTCTGAATATCCATTTTTATGTATTCACAAAACAAAGTATAACTTAATGTAGCTCCTACCTGGCTGATTCTGGAGTAAATCCCCAAAAAAATGTATCAAAGAATTTCACAATTCGTTTTAGCAAGCAAAGCCCTTTTTACATCAGCAGTTGTGCTTTTACAAAACACCCAGCCTGAAATCCCAAAGAGGAAGCAACAACACTGTTGAAAACCAGCTCCTAAATCTGTGAAAAGTTAGGGGGAGTCAAGAGGACTTAGAAGTCATTAAGACCTAATTACAAACAACCCTGAAAAGGCGGCTGCCAGCAATTCGCCTCGCATTTAGGTCGACATTTGAGAAAGATTTATTGATAACCACTTAACAAAGCTTCTACTAAAGCGCGGGTATTATGATCCTAGTAAAGCTAGTTTGGGATGCTCTCACGACACGAACAAACAGGAACATCCCGATCAAGTTGACCAAGTTGAACTGTACGCTACTTGGTCATATTTAGCCATTGACACTTTATTCCTGATTGTTGATATGGCAACATGACACATACTTCTGCAGTGTTGCTATGATGAATTCACTGACAGAGATCCCTCCCCTATCAGCCAATCACTGTGGGCGTAAGTAAGCTTGTTCATGGAACACAACATCATCCATATTAAGTTGTCATCCCCGTAGTTTCTCTTAGCTTAAGACATGTCCACATTCCTTAGTAAGAGATGGTGTTAGCAGCTTTGTGACTAGATTTTAAGAGGAAACTCTTAGCTAGGAACTTGTTGTGCTGTTTAGGGGTCTTCCTAGTGTTCCGATAAAATGTTTGAAAAATTTCTGAATACAGACATCAGGACAACCAAGCTGTAGATTTGGATATGCCCATCTTTTTGTGCTATGTTTTTATTAGAGTTGTTTACTTTTAGCATCCTCATTGCTTTCTTTGCTTTCATGGAAAGCTCCCTAGTAATGTGTAGGGCTCTGCGTCCTTCAGTGACATGCCTCCCCAGAACGTCACTGACCTAATGCCAAACCGGTCATGTTGGATCATGTTGCAAGCAGCATTACATTCAACACGGCGTCTCCGGACTCTACTGTGCTGGGCTGTGAGCACATGTCTCACTAGAGGACAGTTTAGTCAGAAACATACAGACCAGTAGCCCGCTTGAGGTTATTTTGTAGGGCTCTGACAGTGTTCCTACTTGCACAAAGGAGCAGATAACGGTCTCGCTGCTGAGTTGATCCTTTTCTACTGCCCTGTCCAGCTCTCTTTGTGTGACGGTACGTCTCCTGGTATCTCCTCCATGCTCTGTACAGGGAGACACAGCAAACCTTCTCGACACTTATGGATGTGCCATCCTGGAAGAGCTGGACTTCCTGTGCAACTTGAACGGGCTGTAGTTCAAGTTGCTACCTCATGCTACCAGTAGTGACATGGATGCTAGCAAAATGCTAATCTCGATAACAATCAGTCAGGAGGGGAGCATAAACACACACATTGGCCTTACTCAATTATTTTATTATACTTAGAATTCCCAATTTAACACAGTAATAAGCAATATGATTTTATTGTGCTATGAATAAACTAAATTCCTAACACCGTGTACAACAAAAATAGCAATTTAGACTTTACTGTCCTACATTTTACAGAGGGCAGTGAGGGATTTTATTTTGGCAACCTCAAAAAATGTGAACACACTCTCAATTTGCACTTATATTCGATAGTGTTCTCTGTGCCTTCAAATATTGAATTCAAGTTTAATACAGAATTTTTGTAGTACATTGTGTTGATTTATGACTCAGTCACTGCATGACATTCAGTAAAACTGGAACTGGTTTTCCATGGCACTATATAAATCAGGCAGGATTTGGCAAGCCTTGGGGACTTCGGTTAAGAACTCCAGTCCATCCATCACGCTCAGTGACATCACACAGGACATGTCATAGCGGTACTGGAGCTTTAGCTCTCATAACATGGAGCATTTGGAGAACACTCTAAGCTATAGTCCCAAGCTTGTTCTATCATTTATCATCTTGGGCGATCTATGATAACAGTTATGCTGTAGGTTCTGTGTTTACTAATGCACATCAGCTAGGTACATTTATTTTTTTCAAAAAGCAGTTTGGAGTTCTCAATTATTTCCTACACATATGTTGTCATTTTTTGAGTGAACTGTGTAGAATTCCAACAGGAAGTTACCGAGGGGATTTCCCCTGTCTCCATTTGCCATTGCTCTTTTGTGAAAAGATAATTGCCTCTCCCAGTGATGCTGACGGAAGAGGGGTAGGGTGTCACTTTTCCATTTGTCAACAAAAGGTGCTCTGACATCAGTTGTCACATGGAAAAGCGGCACTCTACCTTCCATAACAGCAAAATTCATGTCAGTCAAGTTCACTGCTGGCTAAGTTGGTTCCAACACAAACTTGTAGGTCTGGTCACTAACTACACTGTTAAAAAAAAAATTAAGGGATGCATAATTATAACAGTATAACACCAAGTCAGGTAAACTTCAGGGACGACAATCTGTCCAGTTAGGAATCATAAGCAATTTTAAATCAATGTCACCTGTTTTAGTACAAATTACAACAGGTGACAACAGGTGACAACAGGTGACAACAGGTGACAACAGGTGACAACAGGTGACAACAGGTGACAACAGGTGACAACAAGTGCACTGAAGAGCAAAAAGCAAGACAACACCCACAAATAATTTTTCTCTCCTTATCAATCCTGACTGTTTGATCTCTAGTGTTGTGTTTTGCAGGCGTCCTTGTCACTTCTGGTAGAATGAGGAGATATCTGATGCCCATTCAGGTTGCACAGGTAGTCCAGCTCCTCCAGGATGGCACATCCATACTTACCTTCGCAAGAAGGTTTGTTGTTTCTCCAAGCACAGTCTCAAGAGCATGGAGGAGATACCAGGAGACGGACCATTACACGAAGAGAGCTGGACATAGAAGGACATCAACCCAGCAGCCAGACCGGTATCTGCTTTATTGTGCAAGAAGGAACAGGAAGTGCACTGCACAGCCCTGCAATATCGCCATCCCCAGTGGGAAGTTGGTGTGCATGTTTCTGACCAAACTGAGAAACAGAAACAGAAACAGACTCCCTGAGGTTGGCATCAGGGCCTGATGTCTAGTGGGATCTATGTTCACTGCCTAGCGTTCTGCAGCTCGATTGGCATTTGCCGGAGAACACCAGAATTGGCAGGTCCGTTCTCTTGTCATATGAGAGGAGGTGCTGGAGACGTTGTGTGGTCAGTGATGGCCACAGACCGTCCAGGAGCTCACTGATGCCCTCATCCAGGTCGGGAAACAGATCCTCAAGGACACAATCCGCGGTCATTTTGCTCGTTATTAAAAGTATTACGTAAGTGTGACACATCACATGAACTGACCAATAAAGCATATTTCTAAAGATTTGTATGGGTTTGTGTTTCTATTAGTGCCATACCTTCCCTGGAGGAAGATCACAAAAGGGTTGCTTAACAAACAGCAGAGAGTCTGGCAAAGTCTAAGGTTGGTAAAAAATATTTCACAGGTTTACGGTTTGAGGCATCATTTTCGAAAATTTGCAGATGCTCTTATCCAAATCCACTTACACAATATGACTTAATTAAATTGTTTTCTATTTTACTATCAATACATTATTTATTGAGCAATCTATCCTTTGTGTAAATGGGAGCATTAATTCTACCTGCCAAATTGGGTAATTTCGGTCAAGTTTCCTTGAAGAAATCCAAATTATAGTAACTGAAGTCTACACCCTTTTATCGGTGATTGGTCAACTTTGATAGTGGTTTTACGTTTCTAAACGCAACTTGGTCACACAAGCCCTATTTTTGTTTGAAAGATAACTAGCATCCGTATAGCAGCTGGCCACAAAGTTGTGTGTGAATCAACAGGGTCCAACCATGACCAACAATGAAGACAGGCTTAAATATTAGGAGCATAGAACTCAGGACTTGATAATGCCTTGCTAGTTATATAACTGAAACAGATGATGTTGTTTTACATTTAGAAACCAAAAAGACACAAGCAGCATTTCATAGTTGATACTGTAGCTCCAGTATTTTTTTCCCCTTGTTTGTTTGCCCACTGTAAGCTCTTCTTTTGAAATGAGTTGGCAGATTGCACCTCAGCTCATTGCCCTCTACTGTCTCCTACTAATATTGATGTTTCAAACAGATTTGTTTTCACACATTCAAAACAAATTCCACAACGAAAACACTGACGCATGCCCAGGAGTTTACACCCTCAGAATATGAATGTGAGAATGACGATGAACTCTCTTGCGGTAATGGTAACAACACATTGCTATACCAGATATTAGAGACTGAATGTTTATGGGTAGAATTAATTGTATGTTGCAGAACAGTGCAGAGATATAAAAGTAATTCACCATCACTTCCATAGACTTTGTTCTAGTAAAAACCTGGCCATGAACATGCATTGAGCAACTAACTAGAATCAGTGTGCACTGTAACCAATGTAAACTGAGCCCACTAAGACGAAAGCCAGTCAAAATGGCGTGTTTTGAAGGAGACCCCATAACCCCAAGTCTCGATCGGACAAACTGGAAATGGAAGTATTGCCCAGTCGTGACTGAGTATGCTCTCAGGCGTGCAACTATATAGGTTTTTAAGGGACCTGGAAAGTCTCTGAGCAGTAGTTATCAATACAATTTCAATAAAAGTTAATCATATTGTTCAGGCTCTATATCTAGTCAAGGCTTGTGTGACATTGGGCACCAAGGTGTTTTGAAAATAAACTTGAGCTTGGGTTTGCAGTGGTTATATATTCAATTACCTAGCATGAGAATTGGAGCGGAATAGTCATTTCCTTAACAACAATGACAAAAGCTACCAAGAACCCTGAGAATGAATGAGGACTAAAGAACATACATATGTTCCTGTACTGAGTTCAGTTAAATAACTTAAGAACCCTGCAAAGCTGTTTCTATTCAGCAGTTTCGCCTCACTAACCCAAATAAAGTGTTTTATATGAATAAGGAAGAGTTGGAATGTACGGAATAAACAACAGCAAGGAAGGAGAGTAAACAAATTGCAGTAAGGTAAAGAAATATAAAGGCTGTAACTTCAAATTTTGATACACCAAGTTGTAGATAATTTCACACTGGCTTTCGGATCAACATAACCACATGTCGCCTGAGCGTGTGTCTAGATTCCCTGCCTCTCCAACATTCTGTTTCAGCCCGATAGCAAAAGTAATTAACTTTTTGGTTGAAAAATATGTTTGAGCGAGTAGTGGGATGATGCAGGGTGTAGGGTCTTGACAATTTAACCCTCCCTTATTAACAAAAAACGGTCAAAAACAAAGGTCTGAGCAAACAAATAGCTTTGATAGAGCTGCATAATCTAAAACCCCATGGGTCCCAACAAAGCATGGTGTCTGTGATTTAAAAAGAAACTACCATACCTACCTAAAATCGGTGTAAATGTGTACTGTAGCATGCTGCACACTCATTCCCTGAGGAATCAAGCCACACAGGCTCTAATTTTAAATACAAAGCATATGCTATTGGTATAATAAATTACTCAAGGCTCCAGAAAATGTGTTACAGATGGGCCAACATTTCCGCTTTGGAACTACCTATTGTTTTAATTAGGGACACGAGGTAAAGAATGCAGTTCTCTTAGGAGGACAAACGACTGGGGAAGGAACACTAAAATCCTTTCATGGGCCTATCGGGGAATCACAGCCCTGTTTTTACTCTTTGTTAATAAGCTGCAACATGCAAGTTTGTCATACCAAATGACATTACATTTAATGAACATGACCCACAGTGATCTTCTGTCCCTCACTGGTCTCCCTGAACATGGTCTCTTAATAATATTTCATATTTCTAGTGCAGTTCCTAACGGAGGATTGTATGTGCACCTAAACCAAAAAGAGGAAGGCAGTACATTTTGTCTGGAAAGTAAGTTTCAGTTAGTAACGTTTGCTGGTTCTTTTCCTGTTGTAAACTAAATGAACCCACAATGAACCTGACTGATAATTTATTTGAGTAGATCCAGAAGTAAAGAACACACCTCATTACATGAATATTGGCACCAAAGATAAGCACAAATGGCTATGAAACAACTGTTGTTTATCAACTTCATCATACACATACTCACAGTGAAAATGAACCGTTAGTTGAGGTAAAATTGTTCAAGAGTAAAAAAATAGTTAAAAAAATCCTATTGGCAAAATGACTAACTGTCAATTGGTTCAAATGCAAGGAATGTGGAAGGGACAATCCAGACTGAGACTTATCCAGTGACATCCTCATCAACACAAAGAGTCTGAAGCTTTATGTTCCTGTTTATTCAGGACCTGAAACATTGTGGTTCAGAATCCATAACACCCTACCTTCAACCTCGGGTGAATGAAGAAATCGGGAAAATTACAGAAACCCAATATTTTTTCTAAATACATGCATGGGATATGCATGGTCTGGGATATTTTCTACACATAGCACTGTGGAAAGTCAAAAAGATAATCATGGACATGAATGTCTTAGAAAGCATAAATAACTGTATTTCATGATTTTGAAAGGGTTCAAAACTGGAATGTTAGCTTCTGTCCACCTTTGTTCCATGAACAGAACCATTTAAAAAGGGGAGAGACTTTTTTATTAGTATGAGTCCATGATGAAAATCTTCCATAGTTTTTCATGTTCTCCAGTAATGACATTATTGCTGTCATAGGACTATGTTTCCTGGCATTAATATATTATGCCAGGATACATAGGAGGCAGTGATCATAACCAACCATGTCATGGTCTATTATAACAAAGGTTAAACCTACTAAATCTACAAGATACCATACAAGGGTATTTTGTAGATTCAACCTTTCTTATAAAAGATTTTATAACAGACCTTAAAATGGTCTAATATAATAAACGT
The DNA here is from genome assembly GCA_016801125.1 of Novumbra hubbsi. NCBI lineage: Eukaryota > Metazoa > Chordata > Actinopteri > Esociformes > Umbridae > Novumbra > Novumbra hubbsi. The sequence continues at coordinate 82,872 of JACXGK010000816.1, forward strand.
TAAATCTACAAAATACCCTTGGTATCTTGTAGATTTAGTAGGTTAAATCTTACTTATAATACGTACGGTATCTTCATACCTAAGGGTCTCTTCGGATAGTCCTATGAAAGTAACATACACAGTAGTTGGCATTGACAGGGTGGGTGGCACCCATTAGTAATGGGACATTACATTTTCTACATTGTGCTGTTCGTACAGTTGTCAGTCAGTACCATCATGCATTGTGTCAAGCGTAATTCCTTTGAATGTCTATAATCTGACACTGCCAGGCACATATGTGCCTCCCCATCAGAGACCAAGATTCAATTCCCAAAATTCTCGATTCCAAATAGCTCCCTTCACCTCTCCCATATCCCTCTGTCAATAAAGCATTACCATTATACAAGAAAAGAGATTTCAGTTATTCTGGGAAGGTAATGACAAACTTCATAGAAGATTATACAACTATGGGTTAAATTTAAATGTTTTAATTTTAAACATATATTCAATGCTTTAGCTAATTTATGACTCGCTATTATGTTGCTCCTAACCATTCTGCTATTTTGTTGGTCCCATACTTAATCGATTGAAAATGAAAAATGCCTCAGTAAACGAAAAACATCTATACTTAAAAGTAAGGTTTACTTAGGCTGGAGGTGTTATGTTACCTCAGCCAATATTGCCTGACTTCATCCATTATTGTTATTACTACCGTTATTTGAACAGGTGTTTACGCTAAGAACAAAGTATTAATTACAACAACTGTTTCAGCATAATCTATTACACCTCGCATAAATGCCTCATTTAACATAATCCATTACATATCACATAAGATGCCTTATTCAGCATAAGATGCCTCATTCAGCATAAGATGCCTCATTCAGCCATTAATATTCTCAGGTAAACGTGGCATGCCATTTGTAGCACAAATGGTTATTCATACTTTCATCTTAACCACACAGCTCTAACAAACATGAGAGGAGAAATGTAGAGCTCTTTGTCACCTGGTGACATTTCCCCAGCCATTACCTCATCCCCATCCTGATGGACAGGAACCTTGAGGTTTGGCACTGAGCTGAGAAGAGTTTGGCTTCTGCTCGTCCTTGGTCCAAATCAGTGTTGACTAAGCGATTAATCCCTGTCCAGATCTCCTTGCTTTGTCAGCCTCATTCCCAGTTTAGATAAATCAGGTCAGCCCAGTCTTTATCGAGGAGATTCTGATGGTAATGATGGTAAAGTGTCCCTCACTATCTCATTAACCAGTCTTGGAGAAAAGGGTCCCAAAAAGGAACATTAATTTTCTCTTAATCTCTTACATTCAACACCTTCTGTAATTCACTTGGGTTTCTGTAAGACAGAGGCCTAATGGCCTTTTACATAAATGTTTACTTTCATACAGTAAGCAAAAAGTATTGCAGAGAGGGAATCATAGTTTAGGTTTTCTGTCATTCAGAACACTTTGGCAGGCAACATTTTTTGTCAGAGAGCTATATCTTAGTAAACCTTAGCTCAGTGTTGTTATGCCTTGGAATGCAACTCTTGTTAACACAAATTCTCCCATTTGTGCTTGATACTGAGACCTGGGAATTGATGGTACACTCCTCATGTGATCAAAAAAATACATGACTTGGCTGAAAATGTTTTTTCCAACATTTCATTAAAGTATAATAAAAAAAAAAAAGAACACGGTATGTAAATGCACATTCTTCGAAAAATATTGTGTCCCAATTATTGGCACCTGTATAATATTTTATGAACCAGACCCATTAGAATAAGAAACTATACATATATCCACCCCTGTCTACTACAGGAGCAGAGAGTGTGTGTATTTCTTTCTAAGGGGCTTCATTTTATGACAGTTATTAACTCTTTTTTTGTACTTGTCACTGACTGAAAAGTTATGTTAGCATCCAATGTACCTCATTTTGAAATGGCTAAAAATCGACCAAATTCGATAATTGGGCCTCCCTGTTTTTTTATAAGACAGGCCTTTTCCCAAATGATTTGCACTTACACATGGAGAAATGTTAATCTTAAATTGTTGCAATATTTGCCTGTGCAGTCTTTCACAAGGTGAGAAACCCCTTCTCATCTTTACTTCTTAATTACTCATCCACTCTGGGATGTTCGTTTTGTACCCAATCATGTTACTGACCAGTTGCCAACTAACCTAATTAGTTGAAAGATGTTCCACCAGGTAATTATTTTCAGTAATACACATCTTTTCCAGTCTTTTCTGGCCCATGTCCCAGCTTTTTCACAACATTTTCTTGGCATCAAATTCAAAGTGGATGATGTTTTTAAGCAGTGTATATTCATCAAATGTATGCAATCGTTTTCCATGCACATACTAATTAATGTTTGATTTTATTTAAATCATGTCACATACTTTAGAAGACGTTTATTGTCAGTGACTTAATTGTCTTCACAGGCATATCTTATTCTGTTTGAGAATATCTCTTTAGAGTGATTTATTTTCTTCCTTATCAATATTATGAATCAAAACTGAAAAAACTCACATCATCAACCTCAGGAAACCTATCAAAGCAACTATCAGCTTTTCTAGTTCATGCTTTATTTTCTAGATTCATATGGTTTTGATTGATGAATCAATGATAATTGGTTCAATAAAATGGAAGACATTCCATTAGAACACACTAAGTAGTTGGTCCATCAGCAGTTAGCATTCATCGTTGGGATTTGTATAAAGTTAGTCCAAGCCTGATAAATTAAGAAAAAGTGTAGAAAGACATTAGTCTGTGAATGAAGGGACATAAAACCCCTCCTTGAGAATTGTTTTGGAGCAAGCCTTGTGTGTAACCATAGAATTGGAGATCATTCATGTTCTGATGGGGATATTTGTGTGTTCCGAGTTCACTGCCTTCATTCTGACCTTGTTATATACGATTTGCACAGTAAAAGAGACAGATCTTATATATTGCATCTTAGTCTCCATGTTTTCTTTCCATCCGGTGGTTGATGAAAATACAATCTGGTTTTAGACAGATCCTTTGGGTATTCCACCCTAGAACATACGATATGACCACAGTGCTCTTTATACATACAACATAAACTGACACCTTTTAAGGCAGTAGTGGCTTGAATATAAAGTAACCATACAAGAGGAATGGGATAGATGAACAAAATATCTAAGAGTGAAAGCCTGGGTCTTGGACCCAAACATTAAGTTCACAGTAGTACTCCTACTACTAATAATAATATTTTAGGTATTGACTATTCTTTAATTGGTGTCAGCAAAACCGACCGATTAAATTGAGAGGGAACTTTTTCATTCAATATTGCATGCAATACTTTGTCTGAAAAAGCCTGGAAAATCAAGTAAATTTTCTACCTCCAATACTGTGTTGACTTATTTTCATCATGAGTGATCAATTGCACAATATTTTATTCATCCTGTGCAATTGATCACCTACGCAATGAACACAACATAGCAGATTTCTCTACTTGGCATTCCAGCAACCTAACTGGGCACTCTGGAGACTGTGGGTGATTTTCCCCAGAATTGTAGCATTTTTCTATTGTCTAAACTTTCCTTCATGATATGTAAATTATAAACACCAACGCTCTGTACAGTACATACCTAGGAAGTACTTTGGATGACACAACAGGATGAGGAGTAATAGATTTCCTTTGCAGAGTTCATGTTTCAGTGGTTGCTGTAGAAGTGACCCAGACTTTTGTTAGTTCAATTTATTTCAACTATTGAAATGATTGGGTGGTGTATGTAGCGCCCAAAACATCAGAAATAATAATCACTGATAACATTTTAATAACAATTTAAACATTTAAGTTTTACTATAATATAATTGCTTATTTTGTTGTGATTGGCATATTGTCACGGTTTTGTAGTGTGGCGGAACCATACGCAGACATTTTAGTTTCAAAAGTAAATGGTGATATTTAATCCAAACACAAAAGACAAAGACTACACGAACTGTAAAAGTAAAGGTGCTGTATAAAAACACAGCAAACAGAACTAAAACTAAATACAAAGAACGTGCAGCATATCCACATGAGAATGAATTAAACAGAGACAAACCGTGAACTGTTGAGACAAGCACAAACAATAAACCACCCCGGGTCTGGTGAAAACCTGACCTAAGTAGGCTCCCCAATCAGAGTCAACTGAATGCAGCTGCTCTGACTGGGGAGCCCACAATGGCATGGAGATGGCTAGAGGCCTCTCCATGTGCCATGCCCTGAATGGGAGCCCCAAAGCATAGAGATGGCTAGGGGCCCGCATCCAGGACATGACACATATGTAAACTTTGGAATGCATCACTTTCTTGAAAGGGCTATCATTGATCCAGTAAATATATCCCCAACACATAATTTGAGGCTTAATCATTTTCTGTCCTCTGTAACTTATCTGAACAGAGTACAATTCCAGCTTGAGTGCAGTGCAAAAGGAAATTAATAACATCATTCTGTAATTACATCTAATTACTTCCCCTCTCTTTCTGTCCCCAAGGCTCAAGGGAACTATAATGTTGCTAATGGGAGCGGCACACCAGTCCCTTGGGCAGGCTGAGGAGACCAACAAGCAAACACTCTGTTCCTACTTTACTAACTTCCACACACAGACAGATCTCAAATGAGTTTCTTCTACACACAGACAGATCTCAAATGAGTTTCTTCTACACACAGACAGACAAATGGATTCCAATTACTGTACCCTTGTAAAAAGTAAAATATAAATGTAAAAGTTAAGAAGGAAATGTTTCCCATATAGTGGAGGAGGCGGTTGGCGGATGTGAGTCAGTGTGTGATTGCAATTAAAATGGTTTGCTGTAACTGTGAGACACAGATAAAATTCCCTCTGGAGAAAGACACTGAACTCGGCATGTCCATTCCCCTGCACATGTTTCTAACTCTACAGTTTAATTTAGGACTGTAGAAATATAACATTTCATTTGTACATTCTGATCCATTTTAGGATAGTTTTTACATTATCTGATTCTAAGGGAAAATTAGACAAATAAAATATTTCTTTAAACAAAGATATGCATTTTAATATTTGCTATCAAGATCTGTACTTTGTACACTTTGAATAAATGTTATTGAAAGCACATGCCAAAGCTACGGAAACATTTTCAAAAACGTTATTATTTTTCCAATGGAATAAATAAATATTACAACCAATGAAAACAATACAAAAAGAAGAAAAGAGATCCAACTCCTAACCGTGTGAATAACAGTGAATTTAATTGATTTTTGAATATATACACTTGTTTCAAGTCTGATGACTGCACCACAAAAAAATGTTGGACAGTCGGCTGTATACCACTGTGTAACATCACCTTTTCTTTCAATAACAATCATTAAGCGTTTGGGCAATATAGACACTAGTTGGTTAAGTTTAGCCAGCAGAAACCATGCGTTTGTAATCCGGGCACAATGTGGTTTAGTGCTGTCTTGCTGGAAAATGCAGGGACGTCCCTGGAAAAAAAGACATCTGGATAGCAGCGGACAAATATGTACAAATCTTTCTGCATTAATGTTGAGCTCACCGATGTGCAAGTGCATTGACACACCCCGATACCGTGACAGATGCTGGCTTCTGGACCTAACGCTAATAACAGCTTGGACTGTCCTTTTCCTCTTTGGCACGGAGAACGCAACGGCTTTGTTTTGTCCAAAAGCTATATAAAATGTTGACCTGTCGGACCACAAAACCCGATTCCACTTGTGCTACTGTCCATCTGAGATGAGTCCAAGCCCAGAGAAGTCTGAGGTGCTTCTGGATCGTGTTGATGTATGGCTTCTGCTTTGCATAGTCAATTCTTAACTTGCATCTGTAAGGTCTCGAGTGAACAGAGTGAAGTGGGGACCCAGGAGCACGACGATGGTGGTGAGTGGAGTATGAATGTTTATAGTGCTGACCGGTAATGACAGCAAGTAGAGACGATGGGTGCTGATAATAAATGCCACTTGGCATAAAGAAAACAAAAGGCTAGAAAGCCAATGCTACCGAGTGGACGGTCAAAATAAC
>JACXGK010000817.1:0-67355 GCA_016801125.1 Novumbra hubbsi
ACAGTGGGTGTAACAGTGGTGAGACAGTGGGTGTAACAGTGGTGAGACAGTGGGTGTAACAGTGGTGAGACAGTGGGTGTAACAGTGGTGAGACAGTGGGTGTAACAGTGGTGAGACAGTGGGTGTAACAGTGGTGAGACAGTGGGTGTAACAGTGGGTGTAACAGTGGGTGTAACAGTGGTGTTGCAGAAGGGAGCACAAGTCGACGCTGTACCTTGACAATGCGCGCAAAGTATTCCCCTTGGATGTAGTTGTCTGTCTTCAGGTAGATCTCCCGGAGTTCACTGGCTCCTACGGGGTTGTACTTAGAGTTGAACTTGTCAAAGCGGTGGAATGTTTGCCTTCCCTACAAGAGAAAATATTTCTCCTTCGTGACATGCTACCGTGGGATCCTGCTGCCACAACAACATGACTATTTACAGACATACCCAGTAAACCTCATGAAATGGTCATACACAATGGACCGTTACGGTTTCTTTGCGTTAGCTCATGCTGCGTTCTGGCGGCGTCCTTACAGCGTGCACATCCAGGGAGTCCACCGTCAGGTTGTACGGGTCCATGGCCAGGCTGGCAAACACCTGTTTCAAGGTGAGCTTCTGGCCATTCTTTTCCAGCACCACGCGGTCAGCCTCGGTCTTGTAGGTGGTCTGGATGAAATTCAGCAGGTGCTTCTGGTTCATGCAGGCCGCTGCGTGAATGTGAGTGTCCACCTGTATGTGGGAGGAGTTAGGCTTTCTAAGTGTCTTCCTGTATGTGGGAGGAGTTAGGCTTTCTAAGTGTCCACCTGTATGTGGGAGGAGTTAGGCTAGTACCTTTCTATATATTATAATAAGCACACAAAAATTTCTGATGATGGAACCTTTATAAAGTAAATACACATTTCCTTTCTATAATTCTATATTATTCAATGACAGCATGCAGAAGTAGTAAGTAAGGTATAATTGTATTTAAAATAGCAAATATATCACAGATCTGAGTAGAATCTGATTGTCCTGTAGTCATTTTGTATCAGTGTGTTTTAACTATCCGTGAAAACCAAAACACGTGTGAACAAAACAATAAAAACAATCAAGAGACCTTTGAGAGAAAAGTATCTGTCGCTGAAAATGAAGCTGTCAACAACCCCCTCCGATAGGCTACTGTACATCACGCTGTTACCGTGTGCCGCCTGTCCCTCTGCCCGACCAAAGACCACGGTAGAACAGAACTTGTTTGCGCGGCTGGTCTTCATGGAGTGTGGTGGATTCATTGGCTCATATACTGGTACATCCCTACTTTTTCGTCCATGCCGTCCTAGATCCAACACATGACTAACCTTCCTGACGTTATAGAAGTCTCTGTGAGGCACTTTCTTCAGCTCCTTCAGCTCATCCATCTCGTTCAGCATCTCGTGCAGATAGAACTTGGAGGCAATGAAGTTCAGTCGTCTGTGGCAGTAGGTTTTCCTGCAAGAGCAACGAGACGATATTACAGGCGACCACAGGAGAGGCGGCGGGGAGTAGGAGTCAGTCAGGAGGTGGGAGCGGGAGGTGCGCACGTGGGTCCGTCTGCGATCATGGCCAGGACGTGGCTGAGTTCGATGGCAAAGGTCTCCAGGTCGGGGTAGGGCAGACTGCGAGGCTGCTTCTTCTCCAGGGCCTCCGCGTCGTCGTACACATTCACGATGCCGTCACGCAGCTGCAGCTCGTAGTTCAGGTCTTCGGGGATGTCCTCCGTGGAGTAGGGGTCCTCGTCCTCGCCGGGACAGGGGCACATGTCTGCAGGAGATCAGAGTGTTGAGAGCTGATAGGCGACGGGGAAACGTCAGAAGAGCTGGGGCGACCGCCTCGGTTGGACTTCTTGAACATTTCAGCTGAGAAATAAAGGTGAACTCTTTCTGGAGATTATTGACCAATACCGTGCTATGTCTTGTGCTGTATTTGCCATACTGATCAGGTGGTGGAGCAGCTAGGATGTGATTAATGAACAGATTGGGTTCGGTATTACTCGCTACCTGGCAAGATCTCATCCTCCACTTTCCAAGTTTGGTTCTCAGCAAGACGGAGGAATTGGGTGGCGGTCCTGGGGAAGCGGTGGTAAGCCAGCCTGGAGTACTTCTCCCGGATAAACAAGGCCTTTATCAAGGTCTTGGCTGCTTGCTCGTAGTCCTCCACTGTGATCTGGAAAAAATGGGTGTTGAAAAAAAAAAACATAGGTGCTACGACTGTCATGGCAACCCCTGGTGGTTCGGCCCGACAAGCCAGCCTGTGCCTTGGTGGAGTATCAGTGGAACACTTACCCCCGCACAATAATCCCCACTGATGGTGACCCTCTGAAACTCGGTGGTGATCTCTGGGACATCGGGGTGTCCTGTTGGCAGCAGAGGGGCAATGACAGACATGGCCCAGTCTGGATTGATGCTGAGGGAGCTGGGAAACTGCTGACACACCGACTGGGATCGCTTTATCCTGAAACTCTTCTTCCTGGAGGGGCCACACAAGCAAACGGGTGGACACTGCAGATGCTAGTCTAGACCCGCGACGTAACTCCATGACATTCAGAGGAATCCGCAAAAACAAGTCTCAAAGTCAAGCCATTTTCGGTTCATCGAAATTCCCTGAATCTAACGGACATCTAGAACCCGTTCGTGCATCTGTGACCTCTGACCTTTTAGTGGTCTCCTCCGAGGACTGTTCGGCAATCTCCTTGAGCATTTCCCTCTCCCGGTCCTGGCTTAGGCCGATGGGGCAGTCTTCTGGCACGGTGTACATGGACCGGGCATTCTTGGTGTCCTCCTCCTTCAACGCTGATGCATAGACCTGCTCCGCCAGGAGGCGCACCGACTCGTCCACCTCGCTCAGCGAGATCTTGGGGAACTGACGAGGCATGTCTACCGACGCAGAAACACAAGAAACGTGAATGTGTTTTCCACAGTTTATCGTGTTACAACATCGGAATCAATTGGGCGAAATCACGCGTTTGGCCACTGATTATCCGAAAGACGTCCATGATGTTGAATTGTAAAATAAAATCTGCAAATTGTTCTCAGTTAATGAAACCGAAAATTGTTGATTGCATAAGCATTCGGCCCTTTGATATGACACACCTAACTTGCAACAAATTGTATTTTTAAGTCATGTAATTTGGATTTCAGGCTAAATACACCGGTCTCTAGGAGGTCCCACGGTTGGTTAATACAGTCAATAACAAAAACTAGATCATGAAGATGGAAAATCTGGCATAATGTTTTTTAAAAGAACGCCCAGTAGCATACTAAAAGTGGTCATTAAGGAAGATTGGTATTCTAATTACAAGGTTTACCAGAAGGCACGTAGAAACCAAGTGGAAGAAGGTTGTATGGTCTAATGAGACCAAAATATACCAGAACAGAGATAAAACTGGGAGAGGAAAAAGGAGAAAGGACCATTCCAGATCAAGCAAGGGGTTAAATATCTTAGTCTGTTTTTACTGTTAATACACACACACACACAGTTTTGTTTTAGAATGCTTTTGCTTGCCGCCTTAAATTTGGTTCCCAGGACCTTGCAATGGAAACTGGTTTAATGTTTATTCATGCAGTCCTCAAGTCTTACTTGTATTATGATTCTGTTTGCTGCGAACTAATTCTGCAGGCTAAACTCACGAGACTGACACACCTTTGGCAGCCTTCCAACTGGCAGTGTTCTTATATACCTCCTACACTTGTACTAATATGTCCTGCAGTAATGTTAATTCGGTGAGTGGATCTTGGCCAGTTCCTCCAGCATGGATACTGTGTACCACCAGTAACCGAGTGCTTCACTATGGACTCCCTCTGACTTAATGTTGTCTAATTCCTTAAGCAACCTGAGGAACTTCAACAACCCTGGCACATTTAGGATCCCCTTAGCGTAGACATTTTCATCCTGCTCTTCCTCCACCTCTGGGGAGGCCGCATTCCAAAGAGTCCTCCTGAAAAGGCAGTAATCAAACAACAGCTGGGCACTGTCATGGAAACGCCCAGGGGCCCAGGCTTTCGTCAGTGAACTACACAGATGTTCCACACGGAGGGCATTGTTGTGTTGGCATGAGCAGAATGGCGCGGTGTGGATGCTTTTGCGTACTACTGATCACATGCAGAGTTGAAAACAACTGGATTCAAAAAAGTAGTTGTAGACTTTATGAGGAAGTGCCTCTCCCACTCTGTGTGTCTGTCCCGGTCACTGGTCTGTTATTTATTAACTTCGGTCTTTTATAAGCCAGCCGCAGGTTGCTATCTTGTGTATCCTCCTCAATTCATGGGGAATGGGCCAGTAAATCCTGTGTATGTCAACGCTTGCACTCAACGTGGGTGAGGCAATGACTCAGTACCAAGAGATGGAGTAAACCTAATGTACTGCTGACCCGCTCCAAACCTTAGAACTGTTCCAGGGAGGAGGGCAGATCAGTTCACAACGCAGGAGATAATGCCAGCTTGATTATGTCATCAGTGACAGGAGGCAACGCCTTTGCATTTGATCTCCAAGCCGTGTCCTTGACACGGAGACAACTGATATAAAGCATAGTTCAGGAGGTAATACAAGTCTGAAGCTGGGCCGTGCCTGTGTGACAGGAGCATATCTACCACACTCTTTGATTAGACTACTGAGCTAAGCCAGGTTTCCAAAACGTCACGTCTGGATGAAGGACGCAAGGGACTGACAGAACGTGCGGTGCAGCACAGCAGAGCTAATGGAGTCTAATGGGACCCTGAAGCACCGTCTCACCCACGTTAATGCAATAAAACAGCCTGGACAGAATGCTGTGGTCTTGATAACAGCCAATGAGTCCTGATTTCTGTTTTAAGTATGAGTCCCTCCTTCACCCTGACCACAGCGTAAACACCAGTCCCCTGGCAGGGAAGAGTTAGTGTCATGAACAGGACTCGTATACATAGCGAGCTGGGAGTCAAAGGTCTTTAAAGGCATTTACATCTCTGGTAAAAACGTAAAACATTCATGTAAAATCCACAAAGAACACGAGTCACAGGCTTACTACTTACCCTCAGAGTAACCCCACAAAGAAGGTTGAAGGTGTAGTGTGTTTACCAGGTCAGTGCGGTGTCCTGTAGCTACAGAATCAGACTAGTGAAGGGAAAGTGTGGGCTGTGGCTTACGGACCCAGTTCTATGTTGATCTCTTTTTTATATGGCTGAGTGTTTAGGCCTCTCCTCTCTACAGAGAGAAAGAATAGGAAGGAAGCTGACTCCGCCTTGATAGCATTGCTGTAGTAGTGGCCCATCCCACAGAGCCCCCAGCTTGTCAAGAACTCCTGCCCGCACAGGTCCAGAGCCAACTCTCCCACTGCATTGGATTTCAACTCGCTGAGGTCTGATTACTTATCAGAAGGTGATACACTACGGAGATTTGAATGTCAAAGACCGTGAAGACACTGGAGATGATGCCCTCACAATGCGCATTCAGCTCAGACTGTCACCACTCCCTGCTTGTTTGGTTGTAATACACCAGAGACTGACCACAGTGCAGATACATTTGCATGATATTTAGGCTAATACACTGGTAATATGTTATGTCGCACCTCTGAAAAAAACAAACCATGGCTATTTCTTGACAGTGAATCATATGTGTGAGAGAGGTTTACCAGCTTCTAGAGTGCCTGTGTTATGTCCACAAGGCATCTAAATTTAGGATCAAAAGACCAGGGCTTTTCTCCATACTTGTTTTGGCTTTACACAGGAGAGGTAACAGTCTAAACCATTATCACCCCTGGCCATTCGGCTTTACAGGACACCCACACAAATTCATAGTGAATGAATTGGGCCAGGGCCTGACAAGGCTGAAAAACAGCGCCTTTGGTAATGTGAATCCTGCCATCAACACCATACACTGATTATAAAATCAATGGATATTAACTCTGTATTTAGACAACCAGCCCTGGATAAAAAGAAAATATGTGGAAAACAAACCCAACAAAAATGAAATGTTAAGTTTCAGAACTCTGAATCTGAAGACCATGACAACATACATACATACATGTTCACATTGACAAAAAAGGCCCTAAACACTACAGGTAATAAACACATACCCTTAGCCTATAGCAAGAATATTTGTAAATGTACGTAAAAACAGGAAGTAGGGTACATCTGCTAATTGCATTGTGGTTCAGCAAGAACACTCCAATGTAGCTTTGCCAGATGCCTGACAGAAGGTTTATGCAATAAAGCTGCTTGCATCTTTGTCATACTATTAACCGAAAATGTTTTGCATTAATGATGGAGAAAGAACCCCCCCATATTTAACGACTACAAACATAACACGCACATATAAATACATAAGTGCTTAAATTAGATGGCCATGCTTGCAGTGATGCTATTAATGCAGTTATGCTACTTATACAGTAAATGTTTGCGCACTTATATTTATTGTGTCATCTTTATTTTTTTTACCTACAGTGTTATTTTATATACCTACTGAGTTTTTTTCTCTAACACCACTTACTGTGTTCACCATGGCAAATTCCTTGCGTGGGTAAACCTACAAGGTAACAACGCTGATTCGGATTCTGATAACATGAATAATGTACGAGCTCTTGACAAATGGCTACACAGTGTAAATGTGTGTTTCCTGTTAGTGACCCAGCTGTCTGCCAAATGCAGGTTCCTCTCTTGTACAGTACTTAGTTCTTAAATGCTGCAAGAGAAAAGTCCCAATCGGCAATAATTACCTTAGTATTCAGACATTTGAGGTTCAGTAATTAAAGTAAGTCTGTGCCCGGTTGATAAAGTACTTTGTGACATGGTAATGTTCGGCCTTTCTCTGAGGGCACAGTACTACACTGTACTTTATCTCGGTTCTTTGAACGTGCGGTTTTGCATTTGAAAATGCATTGGCATGTGTAAAATGTGTGCACAAGGGTGTCCCACTGCATTCTTACCCGGGCACAGGTTTGGAGTGGACTGCTGCTTGAAGAAGGGCTTGTCTCTTCTCTTCATCTTCAATATCTGGGCCAAATGTTCAACAGATGAAAACTTAAGCTAACACTGGCAGCCCAATTCAGATTTCCCCACTGATTGTTTTATATCGTATTATAGAAATATATAGAAACTGCTCTGTGGTAAGAGAAACAGGAAAGGGAAACATGATAAAGACAATATGTTTGTTAACCAGGAACACATTGTCATTGAAGCATCAGTTTCAGTTGTGTACTTCCTGTACAGCTTCAGTCTGTTAAAAAGTACATCTGTTCTGCTCTGTAGCATTTTGCAATAGCTTGTATTTTTTTGTCAAAATGCTCCATAGATTTTTGCCTTGTTTATATACAGATATTACAAAACCACTCAAGCTTGAAGCTGGGCTCCATAACTATTTGTTGCAGAGTGTGCTGGGATAGCAAGTTCCAGCCTGATAGCGTGGAATGTAATGGTCCCCTAGCATACTAAAAAGACAAAGTGAAGACAGTCAATTTATTTAGCTAGGAAATTACTTCATAGGAAAAAGGAAAGAGAGAAAATGTCTTACTAAAATTTAACATAACACATTCCAACTGTATAACAAGATTTGTCTAAAAACAAGTTGCAACAGCTGCAGTTTTTTCTTAACCAAATAAGTGTTTTGTTACAGCGGGTATAGACTACATAAACAGAAGGGATTTAAGTGCATTCATATTCGTGCTACTCTTCTGTGTCCAACATGTTGCATTAAGCAAATAAATACTACAATTCAAACGAACACCTTCCTTTAAAACCTAACCAGGAGAGCAAACAGATGATATATGTAAATACTAAAACAAGTGGATGTGACAAGAAAAGCCAGCCCCATCCCTACAGCTCTGTTGTACTCATACCTGTTGTGTTGCTGGTCAATGGAAACAACTCTGGGTCCGTAGTGTGGTTGTCAAAGCCAATGCTCTCTGTCACTGAAGATAAGCTTCCTTGCAAGGGTGGCAGGTTCTGGTGGTAGGCTGTATGTGTACGCACATCAGGTTAAGCCCAGTTACTGCAGGCAGGAAAACAGATGTCACAAGACCATGCAAATTACTGCACCATGGAGTGAAAGTGTGGCAGAAAAGTGATGTGTAAACAATCGTGGAGCCGGTTTGATTTCATGTTGGCCAGCTAACCTCGTTACAGAGAGTATTATACAAAATATTCACAATTTCAAAGTGATCCAACACCATATATTTTTTTCTGTAATCTATATGGGTGTTGATATTTTTGGGAATTTAATTCTAGATGTAAAACAAAAACTATTGTCCTTCACCCGTCATAGCAGACTACACTGATGTTATTTAAATTAAGTTGGTTTTCAAGATGTTCAGAAATGTTGGAATGTGAGTTTAGCATAGTTTAACTGGGTTTGTGTGTGTGTATGGTTGGATGGGTCAATAGCATATTAATGAAATACATGAGCGGTTGTGCCCTAAAAAAAACAGACAAATATTAGTATTTTTGAAGAGCAGGAGTTAAGCAAAAGTCAATACAACTTATATTTAAAATTGATCTACCTTGTAAGTAAACGAAGCAAAAATTACTACTAATTAAAAACTAAAATTAAAAAAAATAATCTTTCACACGTACGCGTTGAAATCGCTTGCCGTTCATCTCGTGACAACCGGAGGCAGCATAAATAGTTCCGCCTCTGCGGTTTTGACCAATCAGTTACTTACCTTAAACGTGCAACCCCAAATATCGTAGCCTATAAAAACGCATTTCCCACCCACAGCTGGGAAAAGTACCCTATTGCGTTCAAGCGTGAAAAGGCGGGCCAACCTAAACTAAACACTCAACACTGCTCAAGTTATACTCACTGCAAAACAACGCTGGGGACTTCAGCGGATTTCTTTGCTATTGCCTACTGGCAGTTAAAGAAAACCTTGACACCCCCGCTGAAACAGTTCACGAACGAAATGGGTGCATGCCATTTATTTTTTAAATCCAGCTAGCAAGTAGCTAGTATTTAGATTTGGTGCATAGCCTAACTACGATTACTAAATATTTTTTGCATTTGAGTGCAATGTCCCATGGTGGCCTGTAGGTGGTATCATCTATTCTTGAACTGTACCGTTTGAAGAGACTACCTGGTTTGATCAAAATGCTGGAAATACTCAAGAATGTGTTTTTTTTTTGGGATATATTTATTCAGGAAAAACGTACGTAGTGTCCATCTGCCTGCCAGAAAAAAAAAAACATGATTCATCACTCCACTAAACATGTTTCCACTGCCCCGGAGTACAGTGGCACCATGCTTTACACCACTGCATACGACGCTTGGTGATGTAAGGCTTGCATACAGCTGCATGACAATGGAAACCCATAAGCTCCCGGCACACAGTTTTATAGTGCTGCTGGTAATGCCAGAAGAGGTTTAGAACTCTGCAGTTGAGTGTTGGCCACGTTTACGCACTATACGCCTCAGTATTCGGTGACCCCTTTACGTGATCTGCTACTTCGTGGCTGTTTCCTAAACGCTTCCACTTTGCAATAATACCACTTAAAGTTGATCGTGGAATATCTATGAGGGACATTTCCCAAACTGACTGCAACAGTGGCATCCTATTACAGTACCAAGCTCAAATTCAGTGAGCTCTTTTGAACGACCCATTCTTTCACAAATGTTTGTAAAGGCAGACCGTATGGCTAGGTGCTTGACTTTATGCACCTGTGGCAATGGGACTACATGAAACACTTACATTCAATAATTAAGAGGTGAGGCCCAATACTTTTGTCCATATAGTATACACACATACAATTATTGAAACAGGCAATCATACAAATGTCAACCTGCTGCACAATGAAGTGTCTAGGACAGCAAAAATAAAACCATACATAAAACATATAGCTAACTAATCATGTTTACATAAGACATGACAGATATAAAAACAACTTCCTAGCCATTTGCAGACTCAAATGCTAAAGAAAAAAAGATAGGTCTTAGGGTGGGATTTAAAAATGTCACACCTGTGGAAAACCTAATAAGGTAAGCTATTCCACAACTTTGGAGCAATTGGTTGGAAGTAAGGGTCCTTGGGGAAGAGTGGAGGATAAGGAGGTCAAAAATATTAAGAGGGTGATCCAGGCAGTCCAGCTCCTCTAGGATGACACATCGATGTGTGCAGTTGAGAAAGGTTTGCTGTGTCTCTCCAAGTACAGTCTCAAGAGCGTGGAGGAGATACCAGGAGACAGGCCGTACAATGGAGAGCTAGACAGGGCTGTAGAAAGGCATCAACCCAGCAGCAGGACCGGTCTGCTCCTCTATGCAAGGAGGAACAGGAAAAGCACTGCCAGAGTCCTACAAAAGGACCTCCAGTGGGCTACTGGTATGCATGTTTCTGACCCAAACATACTATCTGCCTAATATGCTGTTGGTCTTCTGTATGCAGCAAACAGGACCTCTGAAGGTGTCCTGTGGTATCTGGAACCAAGACATTAGCAGCAGATCCTTCAAGTCCTGCAAGTTGCAAGGTGGAGCCTCTGTTGATCAAACTTGTTGATCAAACACATGTTACAGTCAGATCCTCAATCGGATTTAGAGCTGGGGAATTTGGAGACCAGGCAACACCTTGAACTATTCATCATGTTCCTCAAACCGTTCCCAAACAATGTGTGCTGTATGGCTGGGTGCATTTTCCTGCTGAAAGAGGCCACTGCCATCAGGGAATACCAATGCAATGAAGGGGTGTATCTGGTCTGCAACTATTTTTATGTAGGTGGCACATGTCAAATTGACGTCCACATGAATGCCCAGACTCCAGGTTTCCCAGCAGTATCCAGATAATCTCATTCCCTCCACCCACGTGTCGTATTCCCACAGTGCATCCTGGCGTCATCAAACTTAGTTCAAAAGGTTATTTTCCTGGCATACCAAATTCGAGATTCGAGAACAGTAGCAGAAATCGGCGTACATGATATCGCGATTAGTAACTCGCTATCTTCCCATAAATTTGATTGGTGTTGGTTAATTTTATTTTAAAATCTTGCGAGATTTTTTCGCCTCTTGCAAAACGTTAAATGTGTGCTAGCTAGCTAACCGAAATATTGTGTAAATTAGTTACTGATGATTAGAATTTTCTGTAAATGTAATAAATTATTAATATTAATAAAAATATATGTTTTCTGTTCAAATGAATTTAAACTAGATTATACTATAATACTACATACTTTAATAGATTATCATATAAATCAACCCAAAACAAGCCGATACAGAGCCTGAGAAAACAGAATACGATATAAAGATTATAAAAAACGTACGAGGAAAGGTAGAAATATGGACAGTTGAAATTAATGCAGAAGGGTCCACCAGCAGTTGATTTGCCAAATTCACAAGCACATTATCAAACATGGAGGCATTACAGTGTTAAGTAAAACATTTTGTGTCTCATTAACTTGCAACTAGGGCACGTTCCGCACCTGCTTGAGCTCCCAACACCCTTCCGCCAGTTTGTGTTTAGTCCCTTCTCGTACCATGGCCGGTACTGTAGGTAGGCTACCTACCATTGCTGACCGGGAACATCCAACAAGACTTGCCATTTCCGAGATGCGCTGACCCAGTCGTCTGGCCATAACTATTCGGACCTTTTCAAAGTCGCACAGGTCTTTAATTCTTCCTTTCTGCATCCAACACGTTAACTACGATAACTGACTGTTACTGGTCATAATGTTTTGGCCCATGAGTGTAGATCACCATGGATTTCAACGGTGGCTTTTATTTTGGGGGGAAAAATCTGAGTAGGTGCTGCTTGCGAAATATCTGCTAGTAGAACGTTAATACAGTGTGGGATGCTGGGAAATAAACCATTAATGGGTAATATTTGGGTGACTGGAGTTAAGTGTTGGCACAAAAACGGTCATAAACTTGTCTTAAAGATACAAGATCAACTTTTTTAAATCATGCGTTAGAGGATGATATTAGTTACAAGAGTTGCAAAGTTAGCGTCTTATGTTCATTTTTCTTCTTGTCTTCAGAACTCTATATTTTCAATGTAGGTTATATGCTAGCTAAGCTTTTGTATGTGCTTTGCGAACACCTACGGTAACGTTCCAGGTAATTTGACTTTTCTTTACAAGTTAGCAGTATTTTGTCGTATATCGTAACCCACCATCACAATTCGGGTTCCATTGTATGGTCCCGTTTTTGGACCTGTCCACAGCAGTTATCAGGCTAACTAACTTGCGTAACTTTCTTGTTGGCTAAACGCGTTCTCTTATTTAGCTACGTTAGTTAATGTGTATTATTTGGCTAATTACAATACAAAGCGTGCTTGTATACAACACAATGGAACATTGCAAGTATTGTTTCATATGACACTCACATCAGATTTACGTGCTCAATATGTGTGGGAATTACATTTCTGTTTTGATTAGCCATGTCTTACAGTGTTGTCTACTGCTTACACATGTTCTGCGTTTTTCCAGATACAGAATATTTCACTGCACCGCTCATGACGGGGGTCAGTCAAGATAATGGAAAACGTGATGAAACACCGCTGCAATAATCCTGCAAGCAAAGCAAATTACATTGACTCAGGTGTTATAAAGACTGAAATGGATGAGGTGTGCACTGAATACACTGAACAGATGAGAAGTCTGAAAGATCATGTAAATGACCAGCCAGCAAACCAAACAGACAGTTTGAATTCATTCCAAGAGGATTATGAGTCTGATTTATTGTCTTGTACAAAATGTAAGAGGAGCTTCCGTACCAGATCCCACTTCCAAATGCACCAGACTAGACACACAGATGAAATCCTACACCACTGCATAGAGTGTGAGAAAAGCTTCCCTTATAAATCACTCCTAAAGCAGCACCTAACAATGCACAACGCAAACAGAACCTATCCTTGCACAAAGTGCCACAAAACCTTTCGATCTGCACCGTGCTTAAGAAAGCACCTGACAACGCACAGTGACAAGCCTCCCTGTTGCGAAGAGTGTGATAAGAAATTCTATTCTGCATCTTGCCTAAAAAGTCACATGAAAACGCATCATGGAGAGAAGTCACATATTTGCCCCTCCTGCGGGAAGGGTTTTACCCGACTAGACAGTTTAAAGAATCATCAGCTCAATCACAGAGGACAGAAGCTGCACAATTGCCACATCTGTGGAAAGCGCTACAGTGTGCTAAAGTTTTTTAAGGAACATATGAAAGTCCATGAGGGTCGCCACACCTGCTCCCAGTGTGGGAAGACCTACGCTTTCCTCAACAAATTGAAAACGCACGTATCAGCGAAACATGGAGAGGAAAAAGCTTTGCCGTGCTCTGAATGTGGGAAGGTTTTTGTCTCAGAGTTCCGCCTGCAAAAGCATCAGACGAATGTACACGGAATATCCCTTCCCTGCCCTGAATGTGGGCAGAGCTTTTCAACGCTGTCCATATTGCAGGAACATCAGTCCAACCATACAGGTATAAAACCCCATTCTTGTAAGGAGTGTGGAAAGTGTTTTGGCCTTCTGGAGAGTCTTCAGAGGCACCAATACACACACAGGCCCAAGCCAAAACATTCCTGCCTCTGTGAGGAGTGTGGAAAACTCTTTCTTAATCTCACTCAGCTTGCCAGTCATAAACCTGTTCACTCCAATGTTAAGTTACACAATTGTGAGGAGTGTGGTAAAAAATTCAAAGGGATCGGTGGTTTAAAACAGCACCACCGCACTCACACAGGGGAGACCCCGTTCTCCTGCAAGGAGTGCGGTAAAAAGTTTACACAGTCGAGCTCCTTGAAGTGTCATATGTTAACACACACAGGAGAGCGATCATTCTCATGTATGGAGTGTGGCAAGACGTTCAACATTGCTCGGACCTTGCGGCTTCACATGCGCATTCACACAGGAGAGAAACCACATAAATGCCCTGATTGTGGGAAGGAATACCATCACTCCCAAGGCCTCAGAATGCACCTGCTGTTTCATAAGGGGGAGAGACGGCACAAGTGCACTTACTGCTCTATGAGTTTCTTCCTCCTGGGTCATTTAAAAGCACACATCCGGCTGCACACTGGAGAAAAACCTTACTTATGCTCTAACTGTGAGAAGAGTTTTAATCGGGCATGGAATCTAAAACAACACAAGAAAATATGTCAGTGATTTCCACCTAATATAACTTTTTAGGTCAGCATTTGGTGCCTTTGATAAGTTACATCTCTGTGGCAAACTGGTCACATGATGCATTAAAATAAAGCTCTGATGTGTTTTACATTGAACTTGCACTGCAGTTGTGGTGCTTTAATCCAAATGTTTATTATTAATCCTTGTGTTGTTATGGTAGCAAAGTAGATGTGAGTCAGATATGGTCATGCCATTGTAGCAGATAAGCACTGTATTCATTCAATGCCTTCATTCCCCCCCCCCCCTGTTAACATGGGAAAAAGGATACTTTCAATTACTTCTAAACTAATACTTACATATTGTGTTGTAAATTTCCAACTAAATAGTCCAGAAAAGCTATTTTCCTTACAGTACACCCTTGTAGCAGGCTGTTACTGACATAGCTCTTCTTCATTGTGACCTGTATATCTAAAATGATCAAATAAAATGTATTTTTTCCAAAATTATATGCTGCTGATTGATTACCTGATTCAGGCCAAGGTGTGTACTTAAACACTTGTCTACTGTGATACTTGCTAATGCCTGATTCATTTTATCTACTTTAGTGCACAGTCTATGGTTGACATAAAAAAACACATTGCTGTATTCTATGTTTATATTGAGGTAAACCCTGTTTAATTCCGGACGAGCTGAGCATACCTCAGTAAAACTACTCTTATGTCTACCCAGGTAAATCCCTCCCTCTTACTCTAGTGTTTCCTACCTCAGGTATAAATCTTAGAGAGGGAGTGAGAGCAACGTGTCAGCTTTGAATGAAACCTAATCCATCTTCTCCTTCACCTGCCCCCCCGGGGGGTTCATTTGGCCTGCTCGTTCTCTGTATGGCGCTCAGGTGTGCCCTTACATGCTGAGACTGTGTCATTTCCACTCTGACGGGCTCAGGAGCAGACAGGCGCGAATTCTGGAATCATACCTGAAAAACCTTTTATACTGCAAGTACTAATTCTGTGTTACGTTAGGTGAGTAGCTAGTGTGTTATTGCACTGATCTTATGATATGGAAGGTAAACAGCTTTGAATCCACTTTGTCAGCTGCTGCTCTAGTTGAGACATTTTCTTGAAGCCAGTTTTTTTCTCTTTTTTCCTTTCAAATTGTATTTCTTGTAATTGTTGTTCAACTAAAGCAATTCTCTGTTTTAAATCGCTACTTGACCAAAGTTGTGGTGCATTACTCATGTTATCCATTGCAAAAACTTCTCTTGTTGGGGCAACAAAGTAGATGTTGAATGAGTCTAAATATTGTCATTTAACTGCTGCAGAAAACATCTGTATTTCTATTTACTGTGTGTTTTTCCCCACATAATACAAAAACCAATGACTGGCACAAAGTGCTGTCAACTGTACATATTGTATTTTTAAATAAAAACTAAAGAATCCTAGAAATGCCTCTCATACACTACACTCTTCAGCCACTGCAGAAGACTACAGCAAGACATACAGATTGGTCTGGTCAATTGCAGTGCAGTAGTGGATCCATTATACAATATACAGTTCTCAAATGCTATATATATTGTTTTTAGTCATTTGCCTGGAAGTATTTCTGGTTATACTTGAGAGATGATTCACTTTCTGATAACATTTTTTGTGGGTGTGTTAATTGATTCTGCTCCACATTTGTTGGTAGATTATCTAACAGCAAAAATAAGATCATGCAGTAATTGATAATATGAATGATGTAAGAAATATTTTTTTAATCGTTATCATGTTTCTAGGATAGTGTTAATTTAATCCTATATGCTGCATTCTCATCATTTGAATTACATACCTGTTTGATAGGCATTCTGGCAATGGGTAGTATGTTGTTCACTTGACATCTACTGTATGTATTGGTTCCGTGATGCGAGTTGAAGCATAACTGAATCCCAAAACAATCAACTCTCTGGGCAGGGAATATGCATTCCCAATAAAGTTCATTCCTCCCCTAAGGGGTCCACTTTGACAAAGAACCGTGCTATAGGCGCTGCATTCCAGGGGAGTCCTCTGGGCATATTCTACTGCTCCCGTGCCTTGATGACTCCCATTGTGAATAGGAACTATTCCACGAAAATCTGTCCACCGTTACCGAAATGCTCAAATAGTTAAGAAAGTTTCACACAGCCAATGGCATTGCCTGTCACATTACTGTAATAATGGGAATATTTAAATACAAAGTTAATTTCTTTGGTGATATGTCTACCTTTTCTGTGGCAGCCCCTTTTTGTATTTACAATAGCTAGTTTAAACATGCAGTAGTATGTACCATTGAACAGTAGCAAGGGTCGGTTACCACATAGTTTCCATCTAGCTTTTTGCATTTGCCAAAAGAGAACTGTTAAAAAACATGGCGTAAAATGCAGATATTTAGTGGCTGATTGCATATGGCATTTCAGGTTGGTGAAACCTTGATATTCTGTTGGTAATGTTGCTCTATTCGTACTGGAAGAAAGGTCTAATGGTAGTTGACAGGTCCATGAAGTTCTACACTCTAAATATGTTTTTGTTCCATTTATCATAGCTGGATAACTCATTGATCCTCTTTTGAATAATACCCCTCAGGTAATGTGTCTAATGTGTTGTTCATTGACCTACAACCATCACAGGACTAATGAATTTTGACAGCCTTTCCCTCTCTTCCCATGACAGTTAATAAACCCTTACTAAAGAGTTATTAAACATTGGACTGGTTTACTGAATCCTAATGTATTCCAGGATTTAAAGTCACCATCACTTTATCTCCTGTCCTGAAAACCTTGTGAATCTTTTCTTCTTAATCTAGGTTTTGTTGTCAGGCACACGGTAGATCTTGCAGCCAACAAACCGAACAATGGTTTCTCTGCTCCTGCTCTTGTGTAAGTACCCTTCACTTTCCTTTGACACTGCTAATTGTCGACAGGCAAACCTCATGTAGCAGAAACATGTCATAAGAGATCCTCACAGCTTTTTGTTTCAACAGGAGTTGGATTGTGTATTTTCAGGAACAAGAATCTATTTGCCATTGTTGTATTTTTGGCTATAATCCTCAGATGGGATCTTTGTAAACTCAGATAAAGAATATTGCCACTTGTTGGTAACTTCCATCTTTTAATACTTGTAATGGTGGTGACATGGTCGTAGGAATGACTGATATTGGGGCGGGGGCACATTTGACTACAGTTTAAATGTTAATGTATTCAACAAAAGGTATATTTAATATGTGTTTTTATAGGACCAAAGCGTTCAGTGTGACAATTCCAATCAGTTTGACTAAGAAAGTAGCGATTTCTGAACATGCAATTGTCCTAACTAGCATTTGTTTGCATAGAGGACCTTTTCAGCTGGAAAGGCATTGCAGATAGATGATAATGTAAGCATTTTTAAAATGGCTAAAACTATAACGATGCTACATCTCAGTTAGGCATGTTAGCCCAGCCTTAAGTTTTCCAATCAGTTCCTATAGACCACGTTGAATAAATACTTCTCACTATCTTACCTCTTGGTTTGTGGCCTTTCTCTCCCTCGGTCTGCCTGCCTTTCTGACCAGTGTTATGACTGCTTCTTTCTAACTAAACACACATAGCAATAAGTACGCGATGCTAGCAAAAAAGATACTGTAACGTTTGTTAGATAAAATCTGAAAATAACGTATTGATAAAAAAAATATATATAGTTCATCACGTTCGTTCGTTCTAAATATATATGAAAATGTACGAACGTTTATACACCTTGTAATTACTGTGAAAACAAAATGTTTATCGCAAGTAATCCACCAGAACAACGCGACATTTTCTCAAAGTAAAAGCTTTAGGGGATAATAACCTTCCTGTAATATTGAAGGGGACATGTCCCACCCTTCTCATATGCCCTTGGTTCGTGATCCTTTTAGTAATCTAAAACTGTAGTAAGTAGTACTTTTGAGTGTCATGAAAAGTAATGTGGTTATATGGTTTCTATCTTTAAAGTTATTGTAAAGCAGTATCTTTAGGTTTGTTATTTTATATGTATTGTAACATTTAAGAAAATACTTGTTTTTTAAAAAGGCCTAATTTAATCCAAACTGTAATTTACCTTATATCTTTACTAACTATACTCTAGCTACATTTCATCACACTGTTTTATTCTGAATTATTTGGTGCTAATCAATTATCCATAGAACCTAAAGATAAGAAGGAAACAAAACACATTTAGAAAATATCTGACTGTTCCATGACATCTGTTCCAGGGCTTGTGCCAGGTGCCTTCCTACAAGACGACTGCAATGTGAACTTCTGCCACCCTGAACTGGGTGACCTGATGGTGGGCCGTGCGAACCAGCTCTCAGCCTCCTCCACGTGTGGACTGAACAGCCCCCAAAACTACTGCATCCTGGGATATCTGGAGGTATGGATGGAAACTTTGATCGGGAGGGTTCTGGTACACCTCTCCTCCTCTGGTGCGACTCCCCTCTGGTGCGATTACACCCTTGCTTTGCACACTTATAATTTTGCATTTCATGCACATTTCTTGAGGCTTGTCAGTGATATCCCTAGGATATCACCACCGTTTAAGATGTTAAGGACAGACGTTGAGGGTTGTCAATGCTATCCATAGGATATCATCATCGTTTAAGACAAATGTTGAGGGTTGTTAGTGCTACCATAGGTTATTATCACCGTTTAAGACAGACATTGAGGGTTGTCAGTGCTATCTATAGGATATCACCACCGTTTAAGACAGACGTTGAGGGTTGTCAGTGCTATCCATAGGATATCACCACCGTTAAGGACAGACGTTGAGGGTTGTCAGTGCTATCCATAGGATATCACCACCGTTAAGGACAGACGTAGAGGGTTGTCAGTGCTATCCATAGGATATCACCACCGTTTAAGACAGACATTGAGGGTTGTCAGTGCTATCCATAGGATATCATCAATGTTTAAGACAGACGTTGAGGGTTGTTAGTGCTATCCATAGGATGTCATCACCGTTTAAGACAGAAGTTGAGGGTTGTCAATGCTATCCATATGATATCATCACCGTTTAAGACAGATGTTGAGGGTTGTTGTGCTATCCATAGGGTTTCATCACCGTTTAAGACAGACGTTGAGGGTTGTCAGTGCTATCCATAAGATATCACCACAGTTTAAGACAGACGTTGAGGGTTTTCAGTGCTATCCATAAGATATCACCACAGTTTAAGACAGACGTTGAGGGTTGGAACCATCCATTTAGCTTTGTTTTAGAAAACCTCTCTCCATCTGACTGACAGCCGGCTCGCCCTTAAAATGCCTCGTACTGCCGACGTGTCTTGATCTGCCGTGTGCATTGGTTTGCTGAATGAACTCAAGCTCTTATGATTACTTCAGCCCTCTTGGCCTCGCTTCCTTTGACTTCAAACATTCTGGCACTTTCCATCCTTCCAGCAGTCTTTCCCTCTGCTCTACCTGGTTTATTGGAGGCATATTTACATTTTTCTTTCTAGTTTCTTTAAATTAGTTTTAGTTCAGTTACTTGTTTATCAGTCAGAACAGATGCAGGTGAATGTGGTTCTCTTGACCGCCACTGACAGTTGTAACAAGCAGTGGAGTTTAAAGAGGCTCACTGGTTCATACCGTGACTCTGAGTTGATTGAATGGGGTTGTTCTACAGTTGGCAGTTGCATGTCCTCACATGTTTACCATCGCTGGAAGGTTCTTATTCTACACCATGATTTATGACCTTATGACTTGTTGGCTCAATACTGTCTCTTAGTGTGACTTAAACAGTACAATATTGTAGCTGTTGCCAAGGGACACAACTTATTGTATTTATTTGAAAGACATTCTGTTTGTTCTTTTAAGGATGAGAAAAAGTGTTTCATCTGTGACTCCAGACAGCCCTACCATCTCAACAATCAAGAAAGCCATCGCATTGAGTATGTCATCACAACGTTTGATCCTGAGCGAAAGACGAAATGGTGGCAGTCTGAGAATGGTGGGTCTTACCCCTTTTTTGTTTAAAAGCCAAAAAATAATGTACAGTATCTTGCATGAATACACAGTGTCTAATGCTGGCACTCATATTATCTACCTAGTTTTGTCATTGGCAATGTAGCATTACAGTTAATTATGCTGTAACAATGAAATGTCAGGTGCCAGCATTATTTTTGTTACCGGCTTAGTACTCTAGCTATAATCTATATTAAGACTATTATTGTTGCCCAAACAGCCGCAAAAACCTAAAGATTGATTTGATATATCTTGTGAATGTAGCATACATTTTTTAACACAAATGCCACACAATGATATTCAAGCCCAGAGAAATTGGGTAGCAGAACCAGGGTGGCTTGGGGAGCTGTACCTGAGAGAACCCAAAGCATTTTACAGTCCTTTCCTATGGAAAAAGAAAAGGCAGCAGTCCATCTTATTGTTAGACATTCCCTCCATATGTAATCATCATTTCCTAACCAAATACCAATGTCATTTCATGTCTCGCTGTTGGCAAACTCCTCACCCATTAGGGGAGCATTAGTGGACATTCCTAATAAGGAAATCTTACTTCAACTTAAAAAGTGATCTGCCTTGCAGTTGCTCGATTTAGTTTTTGGTCCTTGTATTAAGAGCAGAGAACAAAGCCATAACAAGGAGCTAAACCTTTTCCTTAGAAATTGCTAGAGTTTTTAGGCCTTTCCCTTTATAAAATGACGAGGTCTAGATTTGTCCAAGGCATTGGAATTAATTCTTCTAGTCATCTCACAGTTGTTTCATGACAGATCTACTTTCATGACAGATCTACTTTCATGACAGATCATTTATTGACGTAATCTGTCCATGAGAGATTATGCAACTGATAGTCCATTTTTAAACATTTATATGACATGACTGTACCTCTATATGTCATTCTAGGTGTTCATGAAGTCACTATCCAGTTGGATCTGGAGGCCCTCTTCCAGTTTAGCCACCTGGTCCTTACATTCAAGGTAATGAACACCCCTCTAAGAGCTCTTACATCCAGGGGTAAGCGGGAGCCCAATTTAACCACTGCTTATAGCCAAACCATAACTAGCATGTTCCTGGTCCTGGAAGGGAATGGTGTGTCCATGTTTTCATCCAGCTTAGGTTAAAACACTACTATCACCAGGTCCCGCTAGATAGCTAATCAAATTGACCCTCGGTTAACTGAATTCAGCGGTTAGTGCATGGCTAGAACGAACACCTGCCTGTCCTGCAGCTTCACTGGCCTCGGAGTGCGTTTATGCTTCCTGTGGAATGATGTCCTTCTTTGGCTGACCTTGCAGAGTTTCCGCCCCGCCGCTATGTTAGTGGAGAGGTCCAAGGACTACGGGCAAACCTGGAATGTGTTCCGCTACTTCGCGGAGGACTGTGCCCTCCACTTTCCCTGGGTCTCACAGGGGCCGGCTGAAAGAATTGACGATGTCATCTGTGACAACCGATACTCTGCCTTGGAGCCGAGCACTGATGGAGAGGTGAAATACATACAGACCCCCCCCCCACCACATGCAGAACACAACGACCAGACGTAACTCACCAATGGCCTTCCGTTTCAGGTGGTGTTAAAAGCTCTAGACCCCAGCTTTAATATAGACGACCCCTACGCTCCCCACATCCAAGGTTAGACCCTGCTTCACTTTTCAGATCGGTGGAACAGTGATGAGTTTGACCAAAACCCAGTTATAATTCCTTTCCCTCCCAACCCCCAGAGCAAATCACCTTGACCAACCTGCGGGTGAAGTTCACTCGTCTCATCACCTTGGGTGACACCCTGTTGCAGCGGAAGAAGAGGAATCCGCAAGATAAGTATTACTACGCCTTGTACGAAATGGTGGTGCGTGGTAGCTGCTTCTGCCACGGACATTCCAGCATGTGTATGCCTGTGGACGAAAGCAGAGGGGATGTCTTCGTCGAGCCTGGCATGGTGAGGATGAGGAAGATTACTTCATACACAATGGCCACTTTGTATCCTCACCGGCCATCCTTTCAGTATTTCAAGTGTTTATTTTTTGTTTGTTAGATTCATGGGCGCTGTGTATGCCAGCACAACACTGTAGGAACCAACTGTGAGAGATGCCAGGAGTTCTACAACGACGCCCCCTGGAGGCCATCCAGCCAAACTGACCCGCATGTCTGCAGAAGTAATTCACTTGAACGGTCAATTTGCTATTTGGCTGAAATGACTGGGATTCCAATCCCTTACACTGTGTTTGTCCACCAAGCTAAAACCTCAGATGCCCCCCCCAACTAATACTTAATGAAACCTAGCTGGTAAGGAAAATGGGTTAATTAGGAATGCAGGCTAGCAGAACGATGAGGGTGTTTCTATTTTCTCGTAGGGTGTAACTGTCACGGTCATTCAGAGACGTGTCACTTCAGCCTGGCCCAGTACCAGGCCAGTGGGGGTGTGAGCGGGGGTGTGTGTGACAACTGTCGACATGACCGCATGGGCCCCCACTGTGAACTATGCCGACCGTACCACTACCAGGACCCGCGGCTCTCCCTGGAAGACCCTCGGGGTTGCATACGTAAGTCAGCTTCTAGCAGTTTTATATCTATATGCTTTTGCCGTAGGAAAATCCTCAGCTACAGTTCATTCTGACGGTGGATCTCATTGGCTCCCTCTGCTCCAGCCTGTGACTGTGACCCGACGGGGTCCCTGGAGAACGGCCTGTGTAGCCCCGCGTCAGGCCGCTGTGTGTGTAAGGAGAACGTGGGGGGGGACCGCTGTGACCGCTGTAAGTTTGGCTTCTACGGGCTCAGCCAGGAGGACCCAACAGGCTGCCAGAGTAAGAGTTCCGACCAAACCGTGCTTATGTCATTGGTGACCTGCCTGTGGCTCCACCCTTACACCGACCCTCTGTGTTTAGGGTGCATGTGTAACTTCCTGGGAAGTGTCCTGACGCCCTACCCATGTGACCAGGAGACAGGCCAGTGTGTCTGTCGGAGCCTTGCCACAGGACCGCTGTGTGACGAATGTCTGGTAAAACAACGTGTCTCTGTGACAACCAGTGCTGTAGTGATTCTTTCTCTCGTATCAATTGTGATTTTGCTTCTACCGTATGTACGTCCAGTGACAACCTTCACTTTCTCTCTCCTTTCTCTCTCCCTCCCTGGCTTTCTATCTCACTCCCATCTCTTTCCTTATCTCTATGTCTCTCACTTTTTCTCCATGTCTCTGTCATTCTCTCTTTCCAGCCAGGTTACTGGGGCCTGGGAAACAGTGTTTACCCCTGTTCACCTTGTAGCTGTGACCATGGAGGAGCCTACAGCAGCATGTGTGTTGTGCAGCGCTACACTGTATAGAACATAAGGACCTCTTAAAGGAACACTCACCTTTTTATCTAATAAAAAAAAAATGGGGATCTTGGATATTTTTTAAGGGGATCATGTGACAATTTGTTAAGGGGTCCAGTTGTGTCATTAAAGAGCATACGTTGTCCTCTATTGTTCCTTTTGGCAAAGGACATCACATATTCCTATTCCTTGATGTTTTTAATGGTCTCTTAAAATGCTATTCTGCTGAAAACAAATAGTTTTCCCGTTATTGTTTGTTCTTCACTGCATTACTACTTGTTAGGTTGGTCTTCAACTATGACAGTTTAAATTGCTGTAGCATGCCTTTGATTATAAACATATTTATTTGAATACTCAAACATACTTGCAGTCCAGGAATTTTAACCAAGAGATATAATTAAAAGCAACTGGGTGACAGAGTTGTGAAAGTACTTATCGACCACATTCATTCTCTTCAGTATTTATTTATATTGAGCTGGAATGTTTTGTTCCCTTGTCCCACTTAACTTCATGGATCTGCCGGTCTGTAATGTCCACAGCTGCTCCTCAGTGGACGGGCAGTGTCAGTGCCGACCAAACATGGTGAACCAGAGATGTAGCGATCCTGCCCCCGGATACTTCCTGCCTGGTCTGGACTTCTACCTGTACGAGGCAGAGAATGCAGGCCCACTCCATTCAAACTCCCCTATTGTGAGACCTGAGTATGACCTTTACCCTTGCAATGTGGCCAATGTCCGTGAATGGAGAGCTTGAGGCTCAAAGAATAAGTATAAGATATAGTCAGCATTTCAAAGGCCGAAGGTTCATACATGTGCGTGTTTCTCTCCCAGTTCAGACCAACAAGACGTCCCGAACCTTACCCCATAGAACGTCCCGAACCTCGTCCCACAGAACATCCCTCAGACCTGCCCCCGTGTGAGGAGTACTACAAACAACAGGGTTATGATGTCAAATATCAAAATGGACACTTTGTTCTGAGCAGGAGGAGCCGGAGACGAAGACAGGGACAGGTAATGACAAGAACAACAATACTGTGCCTACATGGTAGTTATTAACTGTAGTACTACCAGTTAGTAAATAATACTGTGGTGTGTTATATCAGAGATCACTTCCCCTGGTCCCTGGCTCAGCTCTTCAAATTGTGCCCCGGGAGAGGACTAGAGACGTGCCAATCACTTGGACTGGCCCAGGATTTGTGCGTGTCCTGGAAGGGTCGGGACTTAGGTTCACTGTGGACAACCTCCCAGAGTCACTTGACTACCAACTAGTCATCCGTTATGAACCAGAGGTGAGGGCGACATTTTTACATTTTAGTCATTTAGCAAACTCTCTTATCCAGAGCGACGGAGTCGATGGGATGGGCTGTAGGGTTTAAGTATAGCCTGCAGGTAGGGAGGTGCAGTTCCCCACCATAGTCTTGTAGCAGATGCAAGCTTCTACTGGAAGCCAGTGGAGCAGCTCCGCCTTATCAAGGTAAAGCTTGAGGTGGTGGGCTGCACTTCAAGCTGAGATGTCTGCCAAGCATGCAGTGTTGCAACCTAGGAATCTGAAATTATAAGAATATTGAGTGCCATTGGCATAGCAGGACAGGCCGTGTGTGGATATGGCAGTGCCAAGTGACCTTGTGTAGAGAGAAAATAGAAGGGGGCAGAGGACTGATCCCTGGGGTACACCAGTAGTGGGAGCGTGTGGCGCTCCATGCAAACCTGGTAGGATCGGCCTGCCAGGTAGGATACAAGTGTGGGCAGAACCTGAGACTCCCTGCTCTGAGAGTGTGGAGAGGAGGATCTGGTGGTTCACAGGGTCAAAGGCAACAGAAAGATCAAGCAGGATAAGAACTGAGGTTAGAGTGTTTGCTTTGGCAGTGCAGGGATCCTCTGTGACACAAAAAAGAGTGGTCTGTGGGACCTGTCCTGGAGCCTGATTGGTCAGGTTCCAATAGATTGTTCTGGGCCATTTAAGAAGAGAAGATTGCGACAGCACATTACTATCTGGGAACGAGTTTAGTTCGCAGGGTAAGAATACCGACACAGAGAGAGAATGAGACCTGGAGTGGAGTTGCTGTAAGATTAACTGGATTACAGCATTTTGTGAGGATAAGATCAAGCGTATCGTCTGCCTTGTGTGTGTGAGGGGACCGGGAGAGGGTGAGGTCAAAGGAGGAAAGGAGTGGGGAAAAAAATATGTCGACCACAGCTACGAAGAACATTTAAAACGGGAATGTGTGTGTTTGGTTTTGTATGTAGTGTGAGGCTGGTTTGAGCTCCTATAGCCCTCAACGCGGGCCACTGTGATTTCTCCGTTCTCTGTAGTCACCAGACGACTGGATGGCCTCTGTGAGCATCATTCCCTTATCGGCCGGTGATGGAGCGTGTAGCACTGACCCTAAAGGGGAAAAGACCCTCACTCTACCTGGGGCTGCAAGGTAACAAAAAGGCATGCAATATCTGTTAGTTTACCAATAAGGTCCAGCTTACATGCTTTGTTTTCTGCATTGTCCCCTGAACCCCACACCCCCAGCTGGTTCGCTCTCAGCAGTAACTGCATTGCTCAGGAACAGATTTGAATACATGTTTTTCATTACTGGCTTGGGGATTCAACCTAGCATCCCAATAGCTAGGCTACCTGTCCTTCCCTCATATTAAATAATCAATATGAATGTCTAAGGTTAAGTAGTAATGTAATACCGCAACTCTCTTCATCTGGTGGCATGATGGTTTTTTTCCCATTGTCCCCAGGGTGGCCATTTTGGATCCACGTGTTTGTCTGAATGCCGGAGGGAGATATTACGTGGACATCACTTTCCGGAATATTAACCCTCATTCCAGCTCACATACCCTCATTGATTCAGTGAGAACGTTATCATTCGTACAATAATAATAATTTTTAAAAAATGAACTAAACCCTCCTATGCATGATAGTCTTCTGAGGTGTGAAGGCCAAACTGGGACCCTGTTAAATTCATGCGCTTTCCGTTTTTTTGTTTTCTTTTTAGATGGGTTTAATGCCTACAATAGAGTCTGTGCAGAACTTCTGTTCGCAGAGTGAGCTGGACCAGTTCCAAACATTCCGCTGTGTTGAGTTGACTTCTGAGCAGAGGATCCTGCCCGACGAGTGTGAAGGCCTCATTAGAAGCCTATCAGCCCGAATACACAACGGAGCCAAGGGTCAGTCCACCCGACAACAAAACACACCTGTCATCAAACTGAGGCTTCATGTACATGTTTTCTGGTCAGCATTCAGCTTCACTTCATTGTACGTCACTGATAAGTTGTGTGTGTGCTGCCATTACCTGTGTTTCCAGTTTGCAGATGTAACCTCCAGGGTTCTCAGAGTCCGTCCTGTAGCAAGCTTGGGGGGCTGTGCGATTGCAAGCCGAATGTGATTGGCCGATGCTGTGACTCCTGTGCCCCCTTGACCTACGGCTTTGGACTCAATGGCTGTGCACGTATGTCTTTCTGTTGTTACACTGCCTCAATGTACACCCACATACCATAATATACATACCCACAAACCAAAATACATTAATGTACACCCACATACCATAATATACATACTCACAAACCAGAATATATTAATGTACACCCACATACCATAATATACATACCCACCAACCAGAATACATTAATTTACACCCACATACAATAATGTACATACTCACAAACCAGAATACATTAATTTACACCCACATACCATGATATAAATATCCACAAGCCCGATGTTAAGTGGAAACGATGTTAAGTACTTGAATATGACGTGGTTGGGACCAAACACTTTTTTATGTCAACCACCCCTCCCTCTTCCCCTCCCTCATTTCCTCCTTCAGCCTGTGACTGTGACCCTCGCGGTGCGGTCTCAGAGCTGTGTGACCAGGTCAGAGGTCAGTGCCCGTGTCGTGGGGAGGTGGGCGGGCGGCGCTGTGACCAATGCCTGCCGGGGTACTTTGGCTTCCCCCTGTGTCGTCTTTGTGAGTGCCACGGCCTGGCTGAACTGTGTGACCAGCACACCGGTGTCTGCCGAGGCTGCAGGGGGCACTCCACCGGGGTCAACTGTGAGAGGTCAGGGTTCTCTGGTGTGAACTCTGTGTGCCACCACCGACTCCTCCCACTACCATCATATGCTTCCTCCGGTCTTGTGTGCCGGCTGGTATACAGTTACACCGTGACGGCAGACTAAACGTGCAGGGTGGTCTGTTGGGCCCTAGGTGTGTGGGTGGTTACTTTGGTGATCCGGTGTCCGGGGAACCCTGTAGGCCCTGCCTCTGTCCTGACACTCAGTCCAGTGGGCGGTTCTTCGCCAGGACCTGCGGCAGGGATCCCGGGTCTGGAAGCCCGACTTGTGACTGCCTGACCGGGCACACAGGCAAGTGCGCCCCCCCGTGTCTTTACCCGTGGACGTCTCAGCATTTAGTCAACCTAGCCGCTACTTCCACCGCACGCCGCTGACCTTCTGATCCCCGGCTGGTGTTCCACCCAGGTGCCCGCTGTGAGGCCTGCGCCGCTGGTTACCATGGCCACCTGACGAGGCCGGGGGACGGCTGCGGGAGGTGCATGTGCAACGGCAACATTGACCCGGCCGACGCTGGCGCGTGCGACAGCGTGACGGGGGAGTGTCTGCGTTGCCTTCACAACACCGACGGAGCCCGCTGTCAGCACTGTAAACCGGGCTACCATGGAGACGCTCCGTCCCAGGACTGCCGAGGTATATAGCGGGGCGCCGTTCTCAAACCCCTTACCCACGGCTGTGAGGCCGTGCCCGGGGGCTGTTTGCGGGTGTCCTACCGTCTCTGTTTTGTCGGCGTGTTCCTCAGAGTGCCGGTGTGACCGCCGGGGGACGGAGGTCACCCAGTGCCCCCTGGGTAGCCGCTGTTTCTGTGACCCGCTGACCGGGCAGTGCCCGTGTCGGTTGGGCGTGGTCGGGACCCTGTGCGACCAGTGTGCCGATGGCTTCTGGAACCTTCAGGGCGGATCCGGGTGCCAACCGTGCAGATGTGACCCTGCCAACTCCCTCCATAACCACTGCGACAAGGCAAGGCCTCTTCTCTCAGGACACTTGTGTGAGAAGGTGGAAAACACGAGTTCACCCGTACTTACCGTCCTCGCGCCTGGGTCTTCAGGTGACTGGGCAGTGCCGGTGCCCTGTGGAGTTCGGCGGCCGTCAGTGTGACGAGTGTGGGGAGAATCACTTTGGGAACCCCGACCTGCAGTGTGTCTGTGAGTTGTGGGGGGTCCGTGTCTCACTACAGAGGAGGCGGACGCGTGGCAGAGTAACCATGACGCACCCTTTCCTCCCCAGCCTGTGACTGTAACACGGAGGGCACTGACCGCCCTGCCTGCGACCACTCCACCGGCGAGTGCCTGTGCCGCGTCGGTGTGACGGGCGTCTTGTGTGACCAGTGTGCCCCCGGGTACGACCAGGCTTTTCCCGCCTGCGCCCCGTGCCACGCCTGTGCCCTCCTGATGGCGGACGACGTCGGCGACATCCAACTGGCCGTTGGGAAGATGTGCACCGACATCTCTTGCCACGGCGATCGGCAGAAGCCCGGGGATGGCCGTTTGCAGCGCATCCTGGCGATGCGATCCGAGCTGGACTCCCTGGCGAACCTGACGGGAGACTCAGAACCAGGGTTCATGGCGGCGGAAGACCTGTTTGTCAGACTCCAGTATGTCAACCACAGTCTAACCCTTATGGAGGTTTTGTTCAACATACCGGGCGCTTTAGTCATGAGGATTCTCCCAATGAACACACGTTGGGTCATAACCTTGGCGCTGTGACTGACAACCTTTTTTGTTTCACAGGAAACTCAAAGACGCCATTGATCCCAACACGATTATCCTGGATCTGACGTCTGCTCTGAACACTGAGATCAACAACATACACCATGAGTTCACAAAACTGTTAGATGACTTGAAGCACAATAGCAGCATAGATCCAGGAGTTAATACAAAGGAATTGCAGAGTAAATATGGCTTATTAAATATATGGCTGTCTTCAAAATTATTAGTTATTTCACTGTGAGAAGGGGGTTATTTGGCTGAATTGAACGTTGGACTTACGTGGACTTTGATTTTGGTGTTTATCCAGAGATCCTGGAAAAGATCAGTAAACATCATGTAGACTTCCTGATTGATCAAAAGAGGGTAAAGGAGGCTGAAAGGGCCCTGGAAAACTCCATGGACACACGGCAGGAGGTAAAAATACGTCTGGCCAACTGTAGCATCTTGCAGAAGATGGAACAGATGGAGAACAAGGTCAAGGCCCTAAGTGTGTTGAACCTCAATGAAAAGGTGAGTTTCTCCATTGTCGGAAACTACAACTCCACTCTGCTCTCAAACTGACCCTTTATCAATACTTTCGGAAATGAATGACGACTGCCGGATTCCTCTGTGAGTCAGTGGAAGGCTGATACTCCTTGTAACCAGGAAACGGTCATGTCTAGTGGTTGGTATACGATTTACCGTCTGTGTTTGGCGAAGCAGCAGTCTCTTGTCTCTTACCGTAGTCATCTTCACAGTTTGGTTTTCTTGATCTTTCGTTCAAAATGTCAACGAAATTAGAATATTTTAAGGGAATCCAATTGAAAGAAAAAATATATCGTTATCATAAAATGGCACAACTTCAATTTATATTTTCTGTGACCTTTCTTGTAACCTGGTGTTTACTGTATTCTTGGGTCATTCATTTAGTGAATTTGCCCATTGTGTCACCTCATATTTATACCCCTGTGAAACAGAGAGTGTGTACCAAATCATTCAGATTATCTATCATTTAAAATATGAATCTGTTAGATTTGACTCATAATATGTTTGTGGGGTGCCAATAATTGTGGCACACATGTTTTGGAGGAAAAATATTTATTTCACATTTATTTGATCATTTTACTTCAATGAATGGTTTGATTTTGCAAATATTTTGATTGAAAAGAAAAATTCACAACCTGTTTAGCCTGATTTAGCAAGGGTGCTAATATTAGTGGAGGGCGCTCTACTTAAATGTTCTGCCTACACAGAATTTTTTTGGTGGAGATTCAATTCCAATTAAAGCACAATTTAAAAACCATCAAAAAAGCTCTGTACAGCAACAAATCAGGATGTAGTCCAACTGGAGGCCGAATTCTTTTTCCAACCAGCTGCTCTGCGTGTGAGTGATGTCAGTGCAAATGTTGCACGTGACAATTAGCCATGGAAATATTCTGATTCAAACAACGCCACATTGTCTGGCTCCTAGATTTGTGGCGCGCCTGGTCATGAGGACTGCTCCAAGTCAGAGTGCGGGGGTGCCCTGTGTCGAGACCGACTTGGAGAGCGGGCCTGTGGGGGTCCTACATGCGATGGTAGCATCCCTGTCAGCCAAAATGCCACAGAATTAGCTGAGCAAGGAAGAAATGAAATGTTTAACCTTATCAAAAACCTGGAGGACTCCAGGATCCAGGTATGTTCCCCGGTACTACTCGTCTTTTTTTTTTTTTGCTTTAACATTTTTCTAGATAATCCTTTGAGCCAATCATACATGACAAAAGTATACATTTATCCTCTTCAGATAAATGCGACTCAACTGATTACTAAGGACACCCTGGAGTTGGCTGAGGAGTTAATGAAGAATATCACGGACAGCAAGCAGAGGTTCGAGAGGGAGAAGAACTACACCAAGGACCTGATCAACAGGGTCAAAGAGTTTCTCACAAGTCAGTGAGGAGGCCACCGTTCCATACAGTCTCCATGCTACAGTCCATTAACAACATGGTCTTGTTGATTTGAGTTCTGGGTCTGATGTCCCTGCTCACAGGTGATATGGTGGCCCCAGAGGACATAGAGAAGGTAGCCAAGGCTGTTCTGGATATCCAACTCCCAGGGTCTCCGGATGACATCCGCTCCCTGATCCAGAATATCCAGGGTGCTCTAGACAACTTTACTAAGTTTGACGTGGATCGGGAGTACCTTGAGGACCAAACAAAGAAGGCACGTGAATTACAGGACAAAGCCATGACCATCAGGTGAGCCAGAAACACATTGGCCCTCTTTCATGAAGCGTGCCTACGATTAAATATCATCTTGAAATAATCGTACAATCATTTCACCAACTGAGAGCTGTTATTCATCAATATTATCTTTGGCGTATACTTACGATCAAACTCACGTCTTGTCAGAGACAGTGTGAACTGACTTACAAAAATAAGATACTGCTTGATTTGCAATAAGATCATCATCAGGAAAAACAATAATCATAACAGCCTCAGTAACAACAACCACAATTATAATACTAGGTAATATAAAATATATATTATTGAACATAATTGTAATTGAACACATACAAACGTACCACAATATTAAATATTGTAACACTACTGTATTCATGTATTATTTATTTCACTATTCACTATTTTCTGCATTTTTTATATCCTATTTATGTTGTTCATGCGTTTGTATGGTTTGAATTATGGCAGAGCTTGCTCTTCTGAACGATTCGGTCTCTGGGCTGAGACAAGAAAGTGTTCCATGACTGCCCTGATTTTGTCTTGGAGAAAGACGAATGGTTAATGAGCTGTTTCCGGCTATAATTCATGATGAAATCTGTCAGTTTATAGGTTAATGATCGCCACACCTACATAAATGATAGTCATATATATAAATAAGAACAGGTCCAGCTTGTTCTTGCGTCCACTGCTTTATCCGATTCATCAATCTGCAATAACATCTGCGATCATTTTGACTCGGTGCGACGGTTTCGTGAATCACACTTGGAAACGATTGCATGTCTCGTCCCACACTTGAATCTGAGATGTTTTCTCAGAAGGCTTCATGGTGAATATGCATTACTGTTACTTTGCAGAAACCTGTCTGCTGGCAGCTAAATGACCGTATTTCTACCGTGTTGTAAATGAATCAGGGACAGAGCCAAGGGTATTGATGTCACAGATATTAAGAACACAATGGAGGATGCTGTGAATACCCAGAAAAAGGTTGAGAAAGACCTGGAGAAGACGAAGACCATCCACGACACAGTTTTCAATACCATTGAAGAGGTAATTATCTTGCTCTTTCACCCGCTCTCCATTGAATTCAGGGGATGTACCTATCTGGGGGGAACAAATGTACGCTGCCACGGCAAATGGCACATCATAATTGGTAAAGGCAGTTTAGATTGTGTATTATTACCTATGAAAAGTGTTGTAATAGGAAAGTGATTCTCGCCGTCTTTCTAGCCATTCCTGCTTTCTTTGCATCAGCGTAAACTTCACATAACGCGTCCTCATCTCTCAGAGGTAAGAACTACATATTCATTCTCACGACTAACCGCTTGTCAACTCCCCAAGATTGAGAAGAAACTAAACAACAGCGAAGCCAACCTGAGTTCCACTAGTCCCACGGAGATGCTGAAGGAGATCAATGCTCTGAAGAACAAGACGGAGATGAACCGGGAGCAGGCCCAGCAGGCCAGCGCTGAGGCAGACACCGCCCTGGATACTGCCGCTAATGCCCAGGAGGTTGGTTGTGTGTGTCTTGTTATCCTACGCACTATGCACTCGCTGGACCCTTACTACATTCAGTGCTCAACGGATTTTGTGATTAGTTACAGTACTAAATATGTGGAGGTGTTTGTTTGTCTCTGACTGGTCATTTACCAGGATCTTCTAGAGGCGACGAGGCTATTTAATATGCTAAAAGAGAGGAACATCACCCAGGATGATAACGAAGTTGCTAATGAACGCCTGAAGAACATTACTATGGAGGCAACGAAGTTACAAAATGATCTTGAAAATAAATTACAACAATTTGATGGTAAGCCCTGAAATCTTAAAAGAAAATGTTACTGTCTTGCTACTTAACGGTACCCCAGGCTGAAACCGCTTTTATACTGACCCTCAAACCTGCCAAGTTTAGCGTGGTATAAACAATGGCCAATACATTCATTTTCAGCCAACTACCAAGGGATGACGTCCTGTGCATAGTGGTTTTAATCCATCCAGATGCACAGCACTCACCTGATGATGTGTCACTGTTTAACAGAGATGATGCATACCTGGTTAGTTCATGTTCCTGAATATGTAACCTTGTCCCCAGAATTTTGCGCACGGTATATACGTATGAGGCTGGCAGACAACCAGTAAAAGTGGGGTCCTTGGGAATTACCGCTCAAAACAGTGAGAGGTGTGGCGCCAAGTGGAGTGGCTTTGCTGATCTTGCCACTACGTCCAGTTGAGCCGGAGCAAGCCGCTTCATAATACCAGGAAGCTAACCAGCTTACCAGACTGCATGACAAACGATAAGCTGTTAGCTGCTGTAGTAATTCTGTCTCGATTCAAATTTTAACAAAGCAAGATCTGCATTGTTCTGCGCTTATTTAAAGCAGTATCTACAGAGATAGCTCACCTGCATTGTGTGTGTTCTGGAATGGCGGTTCCCCAACCTAGGAGCTGCGCCAGCTGGAAGCCCCTGGCTTATATGTCCAAATATGTTAAAGAAAGGAGGGGTACTTACTTTTATACATGGCTGTGCATTCGTGGCATATCTACTTTCTTGTATGCTGATTTATGTATTGATGTATGTAACTTTTTTTGCATGCTTTAGTTCTAAACCAACAGTAACACACCTTTTTCCAAATAGACTCTTAATCAAAGTTTTCATTTTCTCTTTGTTATTTCAGAACTGGAGAAAATTATCATAAACTCAATCAAAAAACAACAAGACAAGGCCAAAGAGGTTGCCATTTTGTTGAATGAAGTGGAAGCAATCAACACAAATATTACCTCACGTTCGAGAGGGTATACTTCCTGTTGAGATTGAAATACCTGGTTGATGAGAAGATTTGTCTTTCTATTCTAAAGAGGATATATCACGCACAGACTTTGAGCACTTACAATGCAGACTATACATATTCATAACTATGTCAACAAAGGAGACTAAACTGACAATGTTTTTGAATACATGTGTAATGATTGGGCTTGAAAAATCAAGGGGTGGAAATTACAGTCATGCATAAAGAAAATTCTCATAGCCATTTAATCCAAACCCTGACCCATAGTGGTCAAATAACCAAATTGCTTTACTTATTCTCTTATTTAGCATGTGATAAATTGTATGAATATGTTTGCGTATGTTAATCAACTATGATCAACTTACTGAAGACTTGCTCACTGTGGCCTCTCTGAAACTGGTCCTGTTCTGAGACAAGCTCTCAAACTGAAAGTTGCATTGTTTAAAAGGAACGTCCCCAATACTTTCTATGCAGCTAGACAGAGAGTGTTCCGGTCCTCTTTACTTCTTGTTGAACTTTTTTTTATTTAGTAATTTAGCAGATGCGCTTTTGTCTTATGCTGAGCAATGTATTGGGTCCTTACAGCTTTATACTTTTAGTTTGTTCTACAACCGTACTTGTAGAATGCAGTTCAGACTGCAGTGCACTTAACCCTCCACAGGGTGGTGTCTTTACATATAATTGACAGAGTTCAGCAAAAAGACCCTTGTAATCTCGTTCTTCACTGTCGGGTGATATATTTTTATAGAATATTTCAATCTGACATAATATCTTGCTTACATAATATTTTATGTGAAGACAAGTTGGGAAAGCTTTTTCAGGCGTGCAGATGTTCTACCTCTCAAATTCTAGTTGTTACCAATGTGCGAACCTGGTCTTTAGGGAAAGTAGTAGCATCTCTATGGTCTGATGGTTTTGTGATGTTGTCTGACTTTATCTCCTTTAATTTAATTGAAGTTGTTATTGACCTCTAACAATGGTGCCATGATCCGAATTGGAGGTGTGATGAGATTAAAAACACTATCAGGTTTAGAATGGGTCCCTGCTGGGTTTGGAATGCATCCATTTTGTCACCTTTTCTTTCCCAGGAATGTTAATACCCTCCCGTCTTTCATAAAGAGGAGCATGTCCGTGTGCTATTGACTTGTGAAGGTAGATACCTATTGCATTGGAGCTTACTCAATCAAAATCAGATAATTCTTTTCTCTTTCCAGCACTGCTCACTGTAGTTATGGGGAGCACACATTATACTACATGTAATGTATTTTCCGCCCAGCAGTTAAGTGTTGAGTGCCATGTTTGTTTAGCTTTAGACACAATTTGAATTACCAGCCTGTATTGCCGGGTCCTAGATCTGTGTTTGCTATAGCCAACTCTTTTATCAGACTTATAATGTGACGGAGAGGAGCTGGCTGAAGAACAGTATTTGCAAAGCAGCTTTGAGTTGAAGTTTCTTCATAGAGTAATTGTATTTATTTATATATATATATATGGAGTGGGAACAATTGCTAGGGATTTTGCCTAGCGTGACTCTGATGACTCTGGTGAGTTTCATCCTCTGTCCTAAGGATAGAAATAACCCAATCCTGGGGAATTTGTCACAGGCTGGGGTAGGAATTCCCTCCCTGCCCCCTGGTCAGATCTTTGGACTGAGGCATTTACAGTTTAATTGCTGGTCTCCACTGGTCAGCTGGATTGGAGAGCAGAGGAAATATAACTGCTGATGCTATTTTAAGAAAACATTAAGGTTTTACGTTTTAGTTTGTTTATTTAATGTATATGTTGTTTCGCCTGTTGCTGGAATTTTTCATCATAGATTATAAGGATTTTATAAAAAATATTAGTTTTCCTGTTATGCTAAAAAAGAGTGTTACAGCAACTATCTGGGAGCAATGAGGGACAAACAAATGGGCTGTTCACCTTGTCTTCTCAAGAATTTAACATGATCCTTAGTTTACTGGCACAATGCTCTTGACCACTAGAACAACATTAAAACAAGGATTAGAACATGACCCTTAGTTTACTGGCTCAATGCTCTTAACCACTAGTACAACATAGAACAAGGATTAGAACATGACCCTTAGTTTACTGGCACAATGCTCTTGACCACTAGAACATTATGGAACAAGGATTAGAACATGACTCATAGTTTACTGGCACAATGCTCTTGACCACTAGAACAACATTAGAACAAGGATCAGAACATGACCCATAGTTTACTGGCTCAATGCTCTTAACCACTACGACAACATTAGAACAAGGATTAGAACATGACCCTTAGTTTACTGGCACAATGCTCTTGACCACTACGACAACATTAGAACAAGGATTAGAACATGACCCTTAGTTTACTGGCACAATGCTCTTGACCACTAGAACATTATGGAACAAGGATTAGAACATGACCCTTAGTTTACTGGCACAATGCTCTTGATCACTAGCCTACAAACTCTGCTGCCCCAAATTGAGTGAGCGGGACCCTTTCTGTGTTTTAGTACTATTAACATTTTTAAGGGGTCTCTTAAACAATTCTTCTTAACAATTCCTTAAATAGGGTTAGGGTTAGGGTTAGTTCTTATTGATATGAACTAATATGTTATTGTTGGATTAATATTTTTTTCTAGCAGTAAACCAGAATGATTCATGAATATACCAGGTAATGTCCTCAAAGCCATGCCATGCCATGAACTCCTTTCTTGTGCTTGGTGATTTCCAAAATGGTCTAATATCTATCAAAAAGTACATTTTAACTGTTCCCATGGTCCCAGTCTGTCTTACAGATAACTGCGTTACAACCTTCACCCTGTTTCTGATTCAGCTTTGGTTGGGGCTTTTACTAACCCACACGGGCACACAATGTCATAGAAGTATGGCAATGTGTTATTTTACTGTTGGTGATTCAGTTCAGTCTTTGGTTCTAATCTGTCATTACCAAATGTACAGGATATGTGCAAGGAAATAGCTCTTCCAATAAGGATTCAGCACCTCCAATAACAGGGCAATATAAGTAGATCTATGTTCCCTTTGAGTTCTGCTTGGTGGAGGGAAAACTAACAATTTAAGTCTTTCTTTACCTAATTTCCAGTAAATAATCATATAGGTTCTTTCCTAAGCTTCCCATACCTGTACCTATAGGGAGGTGTAGGGAGGCTTCCTGTCTTGGTACAGGAATGTCTTTTGTTCTAGATGAGTAGGTCTAGGTGGGGGTTGGTGTTTTAGGGGGTCTTAAAATCCCATCAGGTGTGTTTGCACTTTCTCAATGTGAGCCGAGAAACAACATCATACGCCATTTTAAAATAGTCTTCTGGTAATAATGTATTAATTTAATTTGTAACATTTGGAGCTGGTGGTTAAAGACTACCTTAACTAGCCTACTGGAGTTATTGAGTAGCGACTTTGGGGGGAGGGCAAGTACAACGTGCGCATGCTTGAGGAGGGGGACAGAAAAACTCTAGTCTTGAGTTGAATGAAGCAGTTTAGTAACGGGACAAGAAAAGGCGTGTGGAACAAAACCCTACAGTTCCTGTCAGAGGACCCTCAACAGCTGATAAAAGGTGGACATTGCAACAGAAAATGTTGACATTTTACGTTGCCACCCTGCTTTGTAAGTGTATTATTTTTTCTTTACATACATTTCATTTAACGCAGTTCCAACAGGGAGTAATCGGAAAGTTCATGATAAACTTGTAATAGGGAAAAAACTGTAAGTGATGCGCTAGTAGCGGTAATCAGTATTCATTCATACAATGTCGATTGCCTTTTTAGTTTATTGTGACAAGTTTGTTGTGGTCCTAAACCCAGCACTAGGAAATTAACAACCTGGACCATATTACATTGATATGAACAGAAGATTTATGTAAATGTGTCCGTCTGACGAGTTTTTTTGTTATTATTTTGTTATTTCAAGTTTGTTATTTTTGTCCTCTCCTGATAAAAAAAAGTGTTAGTATTTATTCATTTACTAATAGTCTACTTCTTTAATTTAATTGACCTTTACAATGAAACAAAACTCCGTTATGTGTCTTGAATTAATGCCATTGTTCAAATGTGCTTCCTCTTTGCGTAGCTGCTGGGGTGTGCATCCTTGCCCAGGTGCCTGAGTATAGCGACGTGTGCACGGAAGGAAGCTGCTATCCGGCCACCGGAGACCTTCTCATCGGCAGAGCCCACCAACTCTCGGTCAACTCCACGTGCGGTCTTCACCGGCCGGAGCCGTTTTGTATTGTCAGTCATTTACAGGTAAATGCGTCTGGCAAAATAAATAGACTATTC
The DNA here is from genome assembly GCA_016801125.1 of Novumbra hubbsi. NCBI lineage: Eukaryota > Metazoa > Chordata > Actinopteri > Esociformes > Umbridae > Novumbra > Novumbra hubbsi. The sequence goes on from JACXGK010000817.1 coordinate 38,304, forward strand.
AGACTAGGCATTGCTAAAAGCTTTATTACAGGCACTTAATCACCTCTAATGATTAGCGAATGTCTGGCTAGTGCTGTCTGAAGGCTCCGATATTTTTTCAGGAGCCCCAGTGCGTCTAAGTAGTTTGTTCGTACCTCCTGGCATTTGCAGTTTCAGTCATGCCTGCAGTGGCGAGAGAGCGAGATAGACAACACATAAGATACAGAAAACAATCCTGGTTCCGCTAATCTGATTTTAGGGGTCTTTGCTGTAGTGAATGGTAAAGATAGTTTTGACAGATACCACCTCATTCATTGTCTTGTCTGCCCTAAGGGTGAATTCCAAAGTAGTCCTCAGTACAAACAAAGCAGCCCTGCAGAGGAACTGTAGTGTATGTAGTTATGTAAAGAACAACCTATTTTAACAGTAAGTAAAGAATACAATTGTATTTTACTTTTAGATTATTTTCATCTGTTTTGTTAAACTCAAGCCTTTTTAATGTGAGTATAGGGGTGGGAAATATGTTTGGGATTTGAGAAGGATTGATTTTGTGGGTCAGATGACCCATTTCTAGTTGTCTAGGCCACTTCCTGCCTTAGCCACACAAACCTTAGAACCGCTATTAACCCTTTTAGGCCATGTCTTCAATGAGTTGAAAGGGGCTGTGCCAACATCTGGACTGGAGGGGGATTGTTTGTGCTGTTCTGGGACACCTCCTTTCGTGGCTAGAGCTGTGTGAATTTACCAACACACTATGTGGTCAGTCTGTGTATTCCTCAGCTCTTGGACCCCTATCAAACACTTTTGAGCTCCCTTAAACAAAATAGACTGTATTTGCTTTCAAACGCAGACAGCTTGAGTTTTTACTCACCAAATTCATTGTTGGTGCAGGCTCCAACTGCTTCCCATTATAGTTACCATCTGTCTGGTTTTCTTAGGAAGAACAGAATTATTTGATTTGCCTCCCCAGACGTCCAATAGCTTGGACGCTTGAATACGTCATCTCCGTTTTCTCATCTTTAGGGATCTGATTACAATCTTTCCCAACCTCAACGGGACTGGCCTTTACTTATAGTTCTTTGCAATATATTGAGCATCTATTTAAGGGGAATTTTTCTTAATCCTGCAGATGTTTAGATCTAATACAAAATGTAATACAACTGATGCGAAATCTCATGCTGTGGAATAAATGCTGAAGCAGAGGGAATCCAGATTGTGTTGGTTAACGACAACCGCATCTACTGTAATTCAAATACCGGTTTGGGTCTTTTGGCACAGGGCTGCGTGATCTGATTCGCTAAGAGGTTTAGATTTGTATGAAGCTGTTTCTTCTCAAGTGAAGTGTTGAAAGTACGCTGGAAGGAAATTTACAGTGTACTCATTCACATGTACAAACACACTGTCAGCTGAACGTCTGTGGGCCAAATGGCTCCTTCAATGTGTTCAGCCTCCACATCTACCGGTTTTAAAGGCCGTTTCTGCTCAATTGCCCCATTGAGCATTTGTATATACTTTTATCAAATGTAAAACATAGTCGTATAACATTTTCAATGATATATATACACGAATGGGTTCTTGAAAGACATTCCTGGTCTGTCCTTTGATTGGGAGCAATCCGCTCGCTATCCCGAGAACCCTACTCACACCTCCATCCCAACTGCATTCTCAGGAGGAGAAGAAATGCTTTGTCTGCGACTCCACCGACGACTACGTCAAAAGCATGAACGACACCACCGGCCACCGGGTGGAGAACGTCGTGACCACGTTCGCCCCCAACCGCCTGAAGACCTGGTGGCAGTCGGAGAACGGTGAGTCCTGGCGGGGTGTAAAGGGGCGGCGGGCTGACAGCACCCGCGGGGTCATTTAAAGGTGAAGCTCCCTCGCCTTCTTTTCAATGCGTTTCCACCCTCCAATCTCGTGGCCAACCCCTTTAATCAGTCTGATGTGGACCTGTCTTAACTTTGGAATAGCAGGATTAACCCGTAGGGAATTATTACCTAGGTGGCTGTTAGATCAGGCCGGCTCCCACCCTGTGTGCACCATTGGTTCAGTGTTAACGAGGCAGGTCTTACCGTGTAATTTGAACATAAGAGTTAGATTGTATGAGCATTGCTAATTGTTATGGAGGCCCAACACTGCAAAAGCATCCAAGATTTGGAGATTCACTAAGAGGTACTATCCAGTCTCTTGCCATGAAAGGGTTAAGTCTCCCGAAAGTTCTGCGAGGATATTGGATCCAGAAAGTAATATGATCGCAGTATGTGTTTATTGGGAGGTTTGCTTAAGGAAACCCTCTGGGAATATATCTCCGGAAGAGCAGTAAGAGGTTAATACTCACTAGTGGACCGGCCAACTGGACAGATGGTCTTGAGAAAATGAGGAATTTTCCGTCATAATCCAGACATTACTGTACTGTTTCCTCTCCAACACTTGAACCAAGCACAACTGTCTAACACAAAAGCACTAAGAAGGATTTCCCTGAACATACAGTAACACTGTAACTCACCAGTAACGTTGGACAAGATATGATGGGGCAAAAATGCACAAGGCTAAGTTGCATGTTGCTGTGGAACTGAGAGTTGTTAAAGTAGGATTTGCAGAAAGTCCAATGACCTGTTAGACAAAGTTATCTTGTTGTACAAGTCCAACACTGCATAATGTAATGGTGGCTTTTTCTTGGTGTTTTTACCATGTTATAAACAAGCCAATTTCATAAAAACATTTAAGAATGCTGACATTTGAAACTGTGGTCATTTGCTATTTAGAAGCAGCCGTGTGTAAAAATCACTGACTAAATTCATAGCAACGGTCATTGTCAGAAATCAAAAAGGTAGCTCTATACCATAGACCAGGAGCAGCCATGTGGAGAGGGAGGGGAAGAGTTAATGCGTAGAGCTGGGGGCCAGGGGAGGCACTGTGACGTGTCCCGCAGAGTGAACCATTACATCTGGTCTAATGCGTTGCTCCAATTCAACCCTCTCCTTCCCTACTCCACCCGTTTCCTCCATCTGACTATCTGTCCTTGCCTTTTGACCCTTTCTCTTGTGTGTTCCCCCTCTCTCCCCCATGTCTCTAAAACGGTTCCCCCTCTCTCCCCCATGTCTCTAAAACGGCCACCTCTTTCTCCCCCATGTCTTTAAAACGGCCCTCCCTTCTGCATCTTGATTTTTTTTACCTCTCCCCAGGTGTTGAGAAAGTGACCATCCAGCTTAATTTGGAGGCAGAGTTTCACTTCACCCACCTCATCATGACCTTTAAGGTAACCAATGGGAGGCTGGGTCGGAGGGCACGCTGTGGGGGAGGGGCATTGGCAGAGTGGAAGGGGATGTTGGCTGGGTGCCCATTCTACAGATCATGACAAGTCCTGGTCTTCTGGAAAGTCTGTGGCTCTCGTTCGTACACACCCCCCCCCCAGCTGTGAGCATGAGGAATGTGGAACAGACGGCCCCCTCTCTCAGGAGGAAGTTTGCCCCACACAGATCTGGCTTGCATCACTCAACTCACTTATTCACGTTTTAACCTCACTAAAGCCACCGATATTAGAAAGACAACCGCGTCATTGTCAATAATATGTGATGAATTAGGATGCATTTTCAGTGTGAGATCAAGTTCACTTTACTGGGACAGACATACCCAAATGGAAAGTAGAGTCTGATACCAGTGTAGTTTTCCTTCCATCTATGAAAACATTGAAAGCTGTGTCATAGAATGTGTACCTGTGTTAAAGTAATCGTGTTATCTAATTTGAGTTGTTCAGACCTATATACCTCTACTGTTACTAAGGTTACTAATTGTTACTAATCATTGATTAGAGTGCTTGTTGTTTAGAACAAGTTGGCTGATGTCCAGATGTACTGGTCAACTGGCTGGTTGTCATCCCAGTGTGTGTGCATAGTCTGAGGTCCATACGTGTGGTTTCTTCTCCCCAACAGACTTTCCGTCCTGCTGCCATGGTGATCGAGCGCTCGGCTGACTTTGGGAGTACCTGGCTGGTGTACCGCTACTTTGCGTATGACTGCGAGTCAGCCTTCCCCACCGTATCTCCAGGGCCCATGCAGAAAGTGGATGACGTCATCTGTGATTCACACTACTCTGACATTGAACCTTCGACTGAGGGAGAGGTGTGTGTTTGGAGTTACTTGTTTTTTTTTGAGAATATACGATGCTCAAAAACATTAAGGGAACACGTAATCATCACAGTATAACACCAAGTCAATTCAACTTTGGGGATAACATTCTGTCTAGTTAGGAAACATAAGCGTTTGTGAATCAATGTCACCTGTTTTGGTGCAAATTGAAGTGACAACCGGTCCACTGGAGGGGGAACAGCAAGACAACCCCCTAACAAAGGAATGGTTCTGCAGGTGGTGGCCACAGGCAATTGCTCTCTCTTTTCCTTCCTGACTGATTCTTTACTAGGTTTGTGTCCTTGTCCCTACTGGTAGCATGATGTGGTACCTGCAGCCCATTTAGTTTGCACAGGCAGTCCAGCTCCTCCAGGGTGGCACATCCATTTGTGCCGTTGCAAGGTTTCCTGTGTCTTCTAGTACGTTCTTAAGAGCATGGAGGAGATACCCGGAGACGGGCTGTTACACGAGGAGAGCTGGACAAGGCCGTAGAAGGGCATCAACCCAGCAGCAGGACCGGATCTGCTTTGTTGTGCAAGGAGGAACAGGGGGAACACTTGCAGAACCCTACAGAATGACCTCCAGCAGGCTACTGGTGTGCATGTCTCTGACCAAACTGCCAGAAACAGACTCCATGAGGGTGGCATGAGGACATAACATCCCCTAGTAGAACCTGTGCTGACAGTCCCGTGCCATGCAGCACGCCTGGCATTCCGCCTTGTTGGCGCCTCGTTCTCTCCACAGATGAGAGCAGGTTCACACTGAGCACATGTGACAGACGTGAAATGATCTGCCGTGATGAACTTTATGCCACCTGCAACATCATCCAGCATGGCTGGTTTGGCGGTGGGTCAGTGATGGTCTGGGGAGGCCTTGGAGGGACGCACAGACCTCCACATGCAAGCCATCAACTACTGTGAGGTACTGGAATTAAATCCTCAGGGCCCTGGGTTCCTCCTGGCGCAGAACAAACATGGCCTCACGTGGCCCGAGTGTGTATGCAGTTCCTGGAGGATGAAGGCATTGATGCCATTGACTGGCCCTCGCGTTCCCCAGACCTGGATCCGATTGAGAACCTCTGGGACGTTATGTATCGGTGCATCCACGCCGCCAAGTAGCACCACAAATTGTCCAGGAGCTCACTGATGCCCTGATCCAAGTCTTGGAGGAGATCCCCCAGGACACCATCCACTGTCTCATCAGGAGCATGCCCAGACGTTGTGGGGAGTGCATACAGGCACGCGGGGGACATACACACTACTGGGTCACATTAAGAGTTGCCCTGTTGAAATTCACACCTTTTATTTTTCATATTTTTTTATCGAGACCCGACTTGTGAGTTAAGTGTACCCTTAATTATTTTGAGAAGTGTGTATATTTCTTTTTTTTTGGAAGCCATTCATCAGTGGGTTAAACTAATCGCATCGACTGCATGATATGGTGTGCAGAGAAAAAAAGCTACTAAAATCAGTTTAACCCACTGACTGTGTCCCATCTATCTGCAGGTGATCTTCAGAGTTCTGGACCCAGCTTTCCGTATTGAAGATCCCTACAGCCCCAGAATCCAAAGTAAGCTTCAGTCATGATGTGTACCTCACTATAAGACAAAAACATTACTTGTATAATGTACTGATTACATTGGTCAACAGTTTATAATAGCACTTATTGCTTAAATAAAACTTGTGTAATCCCATGTTTTTGGAAGATACCAGCTATGTGTTGCCTATTAGCGAACTACAACTGCAAAAAGGAACCTCTACATTCAATGACCTCAGGGGCTAACAAGCTACATGTTAATGGCTAACACATGTCTCTGAATTCCTTAGACATGTTGAAGATCACCAACCTACGGGTGAAGTTCACCAAGCTGCACACCCTAGGAGACAATCTACTAGACTCCCGCATGGAGATCAAGGAGAAGTACTACTACGCCATCTACGACATGGTGGTCCGGGGGAACTGCTTCTGCTATGGCCATGCCTCAGAGTGTGCCCCCGTGGATGGGGCTGGGGATGGTGTCGAAGGGAAGGTGAGGTCTTGCTTAGTGCCTTAAACCTCCCCCGTAATGTAGGCCCTCATACCCACCCTCATCTACTTGTGATGTAGCTTGCCTTTGCACCAAGGAATTGTAGACCCTGTTTGGGCCTTTTATTTTTTTCTCTGTAGTACATTTGGTCTCCTTTTGTCTTGACATTTTGTTTTTGGAGGGTGTGTGGGAGAAGGGGGGAGGTAAAATCAAGGAGATAAAGACAGGAGGTTAACACAGGTGGTTTTTATGGGAGGAAGGAGAAGGGGCGAAGAAGTGTGTTTATGGGCGGAAATTATTCAAGAAGCGCTGTACAATGTTTGTAAGATTGCAATGATTCAGCTGATCTAACTACCTAGAAAATAGGGTGAATTCTTGTTTAGTCTCAGTTCCTGTTTAGTCTCTGCTACAGACTGTTTGCTTATTCCCCACGCTAGTGTCTTAAAGAGAACACAAGTCTGAATAACTGCTCTTGACTGTCATGGCATGTTAGTTTTGATCATTTTAACTAAAGTCTGTCAGCATTTGTCCCTTTAGTCTAATACATTCCAGATGAGTGAGTGGACACTGTAAACATATCCCACTGCCATCTGGATTAGGAATCACAGACAGAGCTGGAGGGAGATAAATACCTTGAGAGCCACTGCTCCTTGTGTTTATACTTGCTTTTACACCAAGTCTCAGATGTCATTTATTGGAACGCCAAAAGAAACAGTCAAACACCACTGTACCATGAGAGACCACAGTCTGCACAGTAGTTCATAGGTTCCATGTAGCTCAGTTGGTAGAGCATGGCTTTTATATTGCCAAGGTTGTACGTCAATGTCCTCCGGGGCGTTTTATGAAAATATATCCACTCTAATGTAAGTCACACTGAATAAGTCTGCCTGCCAAATGACGAATATGTAGCATATGGAAAATCAAAGTATCAAAGTGCTTGGTACAGATTCTGAACTCTGTTTCATTATGGTGTTCCTCAGGTCCACGGTCACTGCATGTGTAACCACAACACAAAGGACCTGAACTCTGTTTCATTATGGTTTTCCTCAGGTCCACGGTCACTGCATGTGTAACCACAACACAAAGGACCTGAACTCTGTTTCATTATGGTTTTCCCAGGTCTACGGTCACTGCATGTGTAACCACAACACAAAGGACCTGAACTCTGTTTCATTATGGTTTTCCTCAGGTCCACGGTCACTGCATGTGTAACCACAACACCAAGGGTCTGAACTGTGAGAAGTGTCAGGACTTCTACCATGACCTGCCCTGGAGACCAGCTGAGGGACGCAACACCAACGCCTGTAAAAGTAAGTATTTAAATGTATAATTATTCAATCTGGCAAGTTTATTAATAAACCCTGTCCATTTACCAAAACAACTAGGGTGGGAAGTGTTAGATAAGAGGACGAGCGTTTGGGTTTTTCAGGCTCAGGGACAGAACAACATAGTTTAAGATGGCAGATAACCAGCTACTGTGTGCCTGCACAAAAATATAGTTATATTTTTACATTTATTATTTCAAAAATAAAAATGTCCTACCAAAAGTTTGAAAATAATGAATTCCTAAATTATATGTTCATGATTCACCTTTAATTGGACTATAAAGCATAAGCAACCACTGACTATGTGATTTAGCAGCAAAGGAAGTAGGAAATAATACTGGGTAGTTTTCCCAAAGTTTAGGGACAAGATGGAGTCTGCATGTCGATGGTCTGCCTCCTTCTTTCTGTCACACCGTTTGTCTCTCTCTGTCCAGAGTGTAACTGTAACCAGCATTCAGATGCGTGTCACTTTGACATGGCGGTGTACGTGTCTACGGGCAAGGTGAGCGGTGGTGTTTGTGACGAGTGCCAACACAACACTATGGGACACAACTGTGAACAGTGCAGACCCTTCTACTACCAGCACCCCGAAAGGGACATCCGTGACCCCAGCATCTGTGAACGTAGGTTGGACCTTAAACACAAACCCTCCTTTACCACTTCCTGCTGTCCTCTCCCTCCTTGTCCCTGCTGTGTCCTCTCCGTCCATGTACCCGCTGTGTCCTCTCCCTCCATGTACCCGCTGTGTCCTCTCCTTCCATCTACCCACTGTGTCCTCTTCCTCCATGTACCCGTTGTGTCCTCTCCTTCCCTGTACCCACTGGGTCCTCTCCCTTTATGTACCCGCTGTGTCCGCTCCCTCCATCTACCCGCTGTGTCCTCTCCCTTTATGTACCCGCTGTGTCCTCTCCCTTCATGTACCTGCTGTGTCCTCTCACTCCATGTACCCGCTGTGTCCTCTCACTCCATGTACCCGCTGTGTCCTCTCGCTTCATGTACCCGCTGTATCCTCTCATTCCATTTACCCGCTGTGTCCTCTCCCTCCATTTACCCGCTGTGTCCTCTCCCTTTATGTACCCACTGTGTCCTCTCCCTCCATGTAGCCGCTGTGTAATCTCCCTTTATGTACCCGCTGTGTCCTCTCCCTCCATGTACCCGCTGTGTCCTCTCTTTGAAGGCCTTTCTAGGGCCTCTTTTGTCACTGTCGGTGCGTGTTTAGATGTATATCAGTTTAAGTTGACCCACCTCCCATCTGGCTCTTTGATGCTGCCTCTGTGATCTGAGGACACCTGGTCTTTGAAGATGTTTCAGCCAAAGCGTCTTGTCGTACCCAGAACCCTCCTTATTAGTCACATCCCCTCATGACAGCCAAGGCTTTATGTAGACATGAACCTCTGGTGGCCGGGGATGTGGTGACCTCAGGTTGACGTCTAGTGGGAACTTCGTTCTACTCTCTGATCTTGTTTTATTAGCATTTGGTGTGTGTGTGTGTGTGGGAGGGGGTATTTGGGGGGGTTTGGTTGTGTGTGGTGGTGTGTGTGTTCAGCTGCAGGTTGCGTCAGTTAAGCACCTACATTTGTGAAACAGATGTAGGAACATTTTAAAGATACTTTTCTATAACTTTTAAGAGCTTACAGTACGTGCTCTAGTGTTCTTCCCTTATCCGAATTTTTTTTGACTGACTATTCTGCTTGTTATGTTTGACTTCACAACTGAAAAAACACCCCTGGAAGCTCTGATTTCCAGTTCCGCTCCCAGTACAAGTGGCGCCACAATCCCTCAATGTGTTCCTCCATGACGCATTCTTCCTGCAGATTGTAACTGTGATCCAGTGGGCTCTCTGAACGGGGGTGTCTGTGACCGGATGACAGACGTGTCGTCAGGTCTGATTGCTGGCCAGTGTCGTTGCAAGCCAAACGTGGAGGGGGAGCGCTGTGACCAGTGCAAGCAGGCTTACTACGGCCTGACTGAACACCCTCTGGGTTGCCTTGGTGAGGACATATGCACACATGCACACGCGCACACACACACACACACACACACATTGTCTTTGAATATCTATTGTGTTGTCCGTCCCAGCCTGCACCTGTAATGCGCTCGGGACACTTCCGGGAGGGAGCCCATGTGACACAGACTCAGGAAACTGTTTCTGCAAACGCTTGGTGACTGGGAGGAACTGTGACCAGTGCATGGTAAAAAAAAAAAACTCTGCTTTTATGATTCACTAACTATACTTTTACCAGATAAAACCAAAAGCTTCACTAGCCAATTAGTGACACATGTAAATCCTAAGGCCACGATGACAATCGTGTAGGAATCAGACTGGTAGGTTCTCCCACAGCCTGGCAACGTCTGTTGCAGGGGGAGGTCTTTTGAGCCTCATTAAAAGGTTGTTTTGTTTTTATAACGTGCGTGCTGGACACCCGAGCAGGACACAGCATTGCACCTGGTACATTTCCCAGCATGCGTTAATGTAACCGGCGAATACACGGCTCTGTTTTGTGCGTGTTCCACAGCCTCAGCACTGGGGGCTGAGCAATGACATGGACGGGTGTAGGCCGTGTGACTGTGACCTGGGTGGAGCTGTCAATGACGAGTAGGTTCAAAGTTCACCTCTCAAATACCTTTCCAAACATTGTCCTAAAACGTGGCCTCGCTGATACAGCCGCACAATGTAAAACAGTCTGTTACCCGGGGAGTCTATTGATCTGTGCCATTCCCTCCTTCTCGTCCTGGTGACACAGTTGTTCTCAGGAGACGGGTCAGTGTGTATGTAGAGAACACACGCTGGGCCGCCGCTGTGACCAGGTGGAGTCCGGCTTCTACTTCATCGCTCTGGATCACTACACCTACGAGGCGGAGGAAGCCAAGTTCGGACCTGTGAGTCGCCGTCGTCCGGTGACCCGTGTCGTCATTTCTTTGGTCCCCCCTGCGGTCATGGTTGTTCCCGACTAACCCCCGTGACTCTCTGTGCTGTCCCCGGCCTGCTCAGGGGGTGACGGTGGTCCAGAGGTCGCACCCTCAGGATCGTAGTCCCACCTGGACGGGGATAGGCTTCGTGAACGTTCCAGAGGGGGCCTACCTTGAGTTCTCCATTGATAACATCCCCCACTCCATGGAGTACGATGTCCTCATCCGCTACGAGCCACAGGTCAGCCTCGGGCACATGTAACCCTCCAACGTCACTGCTGGTTAGGGGTCTGGACTCTTTTGTTTACCTGTCTATCTATGTCTACCTGTTGTGTCAGTTACCAGACCAGTGGGAGGAGGTGTTGATGACAGTGATGCGTCCGTCTGTGATCTCAGCTGACAGTCGCTGTGCCAACACCATGCCTGACGATGACAACCAGATGATATCCCTTCACCCAGGGTCCCGGTAAACACGCCACTCCTCTGTGTGTGGTTAATGTGACGAAGAGTCCGAGGTCGGACGTAGTGTGTTTACAGATTGAATCACTTGTACATACTCACATCAAAGTCTGCATGCGCCCCCGTGTTACCGAACGCTTATGGTTGGCCCACTTCTGTCTGTCTCCTCCACTCAGATATGTGCTCCTCCCCAGACCAGTCTGCCTAGAAGCAGGAATGAACTACACCATTCGCCTGAGCCTGCCCCTGTACTCGGCACTCAGTGATGTCCAGTCCCCGTACACGCTCATCGACTCGGTGACTACACACACACACACACATGCTTGAGCGCACAGACGCTTTCCGGCAGAGTTTTGGCGGTGGGGACTGATCTCCCGTGTGTCTCCGTCCCGTGGGTAGATAGTGCTCATGCCCCACTGTAAGAACTTGGAGATCTTCACTGGTTCGGAGGGAGGCGACGGGACCAACAGTGCCTGGGACACGTTCCAGCGCTACCGCTGCCTGGAGAACAGCCAGAGTGTGATCAAGACCCCCTCCACCGACATCTGCCACAGCTTCATCTTCAGCATATCTGCTCTGCTGCACCTGGGGGCTAAAGGTATGACCACATTGCCCGTGGGGCGCCCACGCATGCCGGCGTTCGGGGGACATCTGGGAGTCCGCACGCCGAAAAGGGACCCCGCTAAGCGGGTTCGTCGCAAACGTTTGTGTGACATTTACACGCCGCCAACTGTTTTTAACCTGATTTCTGAACGACTATGGTTCCATTGAGTCATTCGGAAATTCGACCCGACACCTCGACGTAGCCGTCATCACCAGTCACCTCCACATACAATGAAAACCTCTAAATCAGCTGTTTCCATCCCTTTTCGTTTCCTACCCCTTTATTTACTTCCCTGTCATTCCGTGCCTGCATGCCTCTGGCATTTGGCTGTCTCCGGTGAGCCAGTATTCAACAGTTAGCTGTCTCTCTCTGTACTCTCTCCTGTGTGGACTTGTATTGAGCTCTGGGGCCCAAACTTGATTAGAGACCTATTTTGGATACTAACTCACGAGAAACCCACAGGGGAACTTTCTCAGGTGGCCACAGCCGTAAATCTTCTAACCTGTCAGACAGACTGAGACCTGGTTCCGGGTGCCAGTCTGTGGTAGATGGCTCGTGCTTTTTAATGGCTCATGTCATGGTTTTATGTAAGTGGTGGTTGGAATGAGAGACAATCAAGTTTAAAACAATGTACAGTTGTGAAAAAGTACACCCCATAAAGACTTCTCTTTTTAACATATTTGGGAACATTGGTAGGAAACTTTTACTCAAAAGAATTACTCTTAAAAAATATATGACTTTTTGCCAGAAAACACCTGGGTAAAAACCCAAACTACTATGTGCTCTGGACATCTGAGCCAAAAGTGAAGTTGTGTGTCTGAAAATCAGATGCTATGTCTGGTGAAAACAAAACACTACGTTAGAACAGAAGAACCTTTTACCAACCATTACGCATGGAGGTGGCATTATGGTTTGGGGCTGCTTGCCCGCCACCGGGCCCTAACCAATCTGCCTTCATTGTTTCCACCATTAACTCTATATTGTACCCGAAAATGCTTGGCGCCGAACCAAAAATGGTCCCTGCCAACAGGACAAAGATCCTAAACACACAAGCAAAACTACAAAATAATGTCTAAAAAATAAGAAAAGGAGAGTTACAAAATGGCTGAGTTAATCCCCAGATGTAAATCCTTAGATTATTGATGAATATAATTTGTTAAATTAGGTTACCTTTATCGGTCAATAGTGTTGAAGTGTATATCATAGGACCAAATATGGAGAAAAGAAAAAGCTTTCCAGGGGGAGTAAATCTACACATGATGGTAGTTAACTATTTAGGCAATGATTTGTATTTTAAATACAATGTGCAATATGCTTTGTTTTCATAGTCTATGAATGTTGCCAGTACTAGTTGAGGTAAAATATGTGTTCTGGCACAAAGAGCATGTGGAGATTGTTTAAGCTCTTCGTTTGCACATGGCTGCAGGTCCTTACAAAGCCTGTGGTGGTTAAGCAGGTCCCTTTAAAGTCTTAGCAGATAGGTAAGGTCAGTGTCTAAATCCCCTTCTCCGGGGTCTGCGTGTTATCGTGTTGTCCCGTAGATCGGCTTGTGTATTTTGGATCTGACAGCCCCCATATTGCTGTGGTGTTCCCTTAAGCCTCAGTGGTTTAATGGTGCTTCAGATGTTCCAGAAGTGTTTTGATTCTCCATGACAGCATAGAGACTTTAGAGGATAGCGTTGACGGAGGCGAGCCTTGGGCAACGTCTGTCTCAGAGCATGTCAGTACCCGCTAGGCAGGAAACAGCTTGGAGGATGTTTACTTGTTAGGGATACAACACTACATAAGCTTGCCGGATTTTAGGAAGAAACCTAGAGAGAAACCAGGCTCAGAGATGTGACCAGTCCTCTTCTGGCTGTGCCGGGAGATGTTTTAAGAGGACAAGTAATAACTAATAAATTAATATGGTCTGTAAAGTGTAGAGTCTATAAAGCCTAATCTAGGTCAGAAACATGACCAGATGGGCAGGACAGGGACAGTCCAGGGTGGGATGGTAAGGGGGTCAGCAGGGTGACCAGATGGGCAGGACAGGGACAGTCCAGGGTGGGATGGTAAGTGGGTCAGCAGGGTGACCAGATGGGCAGGACAGGGACAGTCCAGGGGAGGGGAGGGTCGAAAAGGAGGGCAGCTGGGATCGTCTGGTATGGTCTTGATCTGCAACACAACCAGGACGATGTGGGTCAAGACCTCATGTCCTCCTATGTTGAAACGGAACAGGAGACGAGGAAGAATTAGTGAGTGCATTCCTTAGATGTACAAGGGAGAAGGAGAACTGACGCTACTCCCCCGGCACAATAATATAGCAGCATGAAACCTTGCGTCTGTTGCACTGGTCACAAACCGTCTACAGAAGTTGGTGAGCTGCGAGGGAATGTGAAAAGACACATGCTGACAGACATGCGCCTCTGTGTTTCTACCTCCGGTCGTATGCATTGTGCAGGCAACTCTCTTCCTTCTCTGTAGACGGTAGCGTTGCATTTAATGTTCAGCTTCATCATTCTACCAGTTTGCACTTCGCTCTGACAAAACACAGGCCACCCTTGCTTTTGTTGTCTCCCTCAACCCTCCCATTATCTAATTGCTACCTCAGTCTCAACTAAGGAATTCTTAGGTCTCCATATTACTAATCCCATATTTACTTTTGAACATTCTTAGTTGATAGTTAGTTTGGTGGGTGGAGAGAGAACATAAACCTACTCAAACAAAGACAGGCTCTGCAAAACTTCTATTCCCTTTAAACACGGCATCAAAGATATGGGCTCTACTTACCCGACTTTGGTAACGAGTACACCGAAACACTCAGTGGATGCATGTAGTCACGGGATTCTTTCCTGACCATCGATAGTGGCGCAGAGTTTTATGTGCGCTAGGGTTGCAAAGCGACAGTAATGTTCCATATATTCCAGAAGTTCTGTAACCGGGATATCTGAGAACTGAAATGTCTGAATCCATCTTTACCCCCCGTTCCCTCGCTCAGCTTTTCTAATGTTGCCTTCTTTCTCTCTGTTCACCCAGAATGCCAGTGTGACCCACAGGGTTCCCTCAGCACGGTGTGTGACGCCAGCGGCGGGCAATGCCAGTGTCGCCCCAACGTGGTCGGCAGGAACTGTGACAAGTGCGCCCCCGCCACCTACCTCTTCGGACCCAGCGGCTGCAGGCGTAAGTGTCACAGGGGACGATGGCTGCTGTGTCGAGTTCACAAGCACCGTCCGCTCCATCCAGGTGCTCATCGCTCTCTGCCTCCCCCCAGCCTGCGAATGCAGTCCCCAAGGGTCGACGCATTTGTTTTGCCATGAGGCCACGGGCCAGTGTGCGTGCAACCCCGGGGCTTACGGCCGCCAGTGTGACCGCTGCCTGCCGGGTTACTGGGGATTCCCCAGCTGCCGGCCCTGCAACTGTAACGGACACACGGAGGAGTGCCACGCCCACTCCGGGGAGTGCCTGGGCTGCCGGGAGCACACAGCCGGACAGAACTGCGACAGGTCAGCCGGGTTAATGTCTGGGTTCAAGAGGTCGAGGGATAAGTAGAGGTCAAGGGTTAAGCGGGAACATTGGCTCGGGTTCTGGTTAGTTGGTGCCGCGGCCTCCCAACATTTAGTGTTTACATCGGAGTCTTTTACCAGGTCCTCCTGGGCAGAGTCAGGGTTTCATTTATAGATGGTTAGGGGAGACACCTCAGTCATAGGAAGCTTCCGCCAGAGAAGCTATTAGCAACGTTGGTAGGCGGGGGGGTCAGTAGTTCACAGAAGGGTCCATTGTAGCATCAAGCCACTTAGCGATAAATGTGTGTGATGGTGATAAATTACAACATGCCACCTTTTGCCTTCTGCCTACAGGTGTTTGGATGGTTACTATGGTGACCCCATCTTGGGTTCAGGGGATCACTGTCGGCCCTGTATGTGTCCGGATGGGCCCGGAAGCGGGCGTCAGTTTGCCGGAGGATGTTACCGCGATCTGGACTCCAACTACCACGTGTTTTGTGTCTGTAGCCCCGGTTACAGAGGTAGGCAGCCAATCACAACCGCCTACACCTTGGACACTAGCGTTGCAGGAAAACCTCACTGTGCTTGTTTCCCCAGGAAGCAAAAGAGCTGTAGGCAATCATGTTACAGTGTGGAAGCTCAATGACTGTCCGTGATGGAACAGCGTGATAGTGTGGATAATTGAATATGATATATTGTTGTAGAGGTTGTTATATGTTGTCATGTATTTTCTCCTTTCTCCCCCACGCAGGGGCCAGATGTGAGGAGTGTGCCCCCGGTTACTATGGAAACCCCCAGGAGAACGGTGGACAGTGTCAACCATGCAGGTGCCACAACAACATTGACATGTTGGACCAGGAGTCCTGCGATGCCAGCACGGGTGACTGTCTCAAGTGCCTCTACCACACTGAGGGGCGGAGCTGCCAGAGTTGCAAACTGGGTTACTACGGAGATCCACTCACACAAAACTGCAGAAGTAAGTATTATCATTTCTGCGCTACGGCTCAGTTGGGACGTGGTCCTTTCTACCGCCTGACCTGCTGACGCCTTCGTTCCCTCAGAGTGCGTGTGCAACCGCCTGGGCACCAACCCAGCCACGTGCCAGCCGCCGGGGGACTGCCACTGCCATCTGGGCACCGGGCAGTGCCAATGTCTACCCAACGTGGTGGGTCAGCACTGTGACCAATGTGCCCCCGACACCTGGAACATGGCCAGCAAGGAGGGCTGTGAAGCCTGTTACTGTGACCTCGAACACTCCTTTGGAACGTCCTGCAACGAGGTGGGTTCTCACCCGGCCACGCCCTTAGTCTGCAGGGTTTCCACTTTACCTGTAAGGTCACGTTCTTGATAAATGTTTGGTCCACAGCTGAGTGGCCAGTGTTCCTGTAGGCCTGGTTTTGGGGGGAAGACGTGTCGGGAGTGCAGAGAGCTTTTCTGGGGAGACCCTGAAGTCCAATGCAGTGGTGAGTAATTATTGTTATCTGTGCCGACACTACTAAGTCCTCGTTCTCATACTGATGCGTGTGCAGGTGTGAGAACCCCGTGTGTGAGAACGACGTGTGTGAGAACCCTCTGGGTGAGAACCCTCTGGGTGAGAAGCGATAATGTTAAGTTGAAAAACCAAGACCAAGCCTGCGTATACCGTTTATCACTGAGACGTCAACAAGCAGCCCGGTTTCCTAGGCTCTTATCGTGGGAATGTGTAGGAGGTTCAGCTGTGCTGGGCAGACGTGTAGCATCCTTCTTACTGTGGGAGGCCAGATGTGCTCTCTCACCCGAACGGCTGTGTTTCGATGATGAACAGGCGGGGGGATCTGTCCAAGCCTCCCGATATCCAGCCGGTCCCCCACAATGCACCTTTGTTCGTAGGGGTGTGTCCTGTGGTAGGGTTGGCTGTGCAACACAGTGCCTGGGGCTTACAGAAAGGATTCTTTGTCCCGGAGTAGTGTCACTGGAGCAGAACAGCTAGCTGAATTATCTACTTAAGGACACATGCATTGGCGTCTGATTCTGTAGGCAAATCCCTTTGATATGAAATGCGCAGTCAATGTATAAAGGTTCTACCGTTTCATTTACCTGAAACCTCTGTCTACATTGTTAACGATAACATTTTAAAATCAATATAAAACCCAAAAGTAATGAAACCAACCAAAGTGCAAATTGAAAATTCCCTTGTAGAAATTCCACAGTGCAGTTCTCTTAAGCTTGTGGTGTTTTTATCCCTGCTGGGAGTGTAGAGTTTCACCAAGGTTTTTGTTTCTCTCAGTAGAGAAGGATCAGCATTGACAGCTCTGAGATTTTGTTTAGAGAAGGCCCACCCTGTTTCCCTGCTATCTTGTTGATTTACACCAAGTCTACAACAGCCCCACAGCCAAACATTACCCTGACACTCGCATTAAATATTACAGACCCCTGTTAGATCATATCGTGGTGTGCTAGTGTCTCCAGACATTTTGATTGTTGTACCGTGAAGATATGGAATTTCTGGATGAAATTGGTCAACTTCAAAGCATTGTCTCGTTCCGTTTGGAGCTTTGTGAGTGCGTGTTTTGGCCCCTGGTGAACAACTGTGGCAGCTGCAGCCTGTTGAAGATGTAGCATTACTCCCAGCACTGCTCCCTAGGAAGAAGAAATCCATATGGGCATTCATGCCATGATCGCTGGAATTTCCCTTTCTGCTAACTATCATCTCTGATTCTGTGCAGAAAGCCACGAGGTAGTTAGAGTCACAGCCCAGCTATGTAAAACGTGGAAAAGGCCCGAATAAAAGAAATGTATAGGATTTTGTTAAAATGTACAGCAGCAGCAAGTCTTCCTGAATCCTTTGTGTCTTATTGCGCCATGGTTTTCAGTTCCTGTGTGTCTCGTGGTGTGTTTAGTCTGCCCTGGGGGACCTTATTCGTTGTGAAGGGCGGGGGAGGGTAAATATTTACTTCCCACCTGGCCTATGGGCCCATTTTGTGTGTCAAAGCCCTCGCTCAGTGTAAACAGAGGCAGTGCTTTAATCTGCGGTGGTGGAGAGTTGTGTGTGTGAATGGGGACATTCAGGGGGTGGCGTGGGGCCCTGCTAGGGGCCGGTCTGTTGATAGTGGTGACCGGTGAGTGACACTCCACTCTGGGTAACACCTTGAGGAAGACAAAAGGACCTCACTTCTAGAGGTCACATTCGCAACATATTTCCAGTGAGACCAGACCCCTTGCTCTCCTGGCTTACAGAGCTAGAACTAAGATTCATCCACACAGTTAAGCCTCCATTCCCACTGCTCTTTTGTTGCATTTCCAACACCCTGAGGTGCCTTAAAGTACATTTTCACGGTGTGAGTGTGCTTGCGTGAGCGTACATCTTTGCGATGTGTCTGCTGTTGTACTATAATGTGTAGGGGTGTGTGTGAGAGAGTACATACAATTCGTTGTAGATGCTGTTTTTTTATTTTTATTATCTAGGGTGAATAAACACAGGAGGTACCATATAGTATTGTACGTTTGTCAACAGGGGTCCTTTGTGAGGGGCTCGTGGGGGGTCTTTTATTCTCCACTCACACTTCCATTACGTGGAAGTCTTTGAACTGCACAAACATCCTCCTCTTTCTCCCTACCTTCCTCCTCCCTCCATCCCTCCCTATTCACACTACAGGCCCCCTAAGGTCACCAGGGTAATGTGAGTGGCTGTGGTTCATTGATCTTTGGTTCCCCAGACCTCCAGTAGACTTCAACTTAACCAGGTGCCACTCTTCAACCACCAGTTGTGTCCAGTCAGTTTATCCATCAGGCATTGCCCTCTTAACTCTCCCGACGGGCAATTAGAAAGATTTAACAGTGGAAGATTTTTCATAATAGCAGTCAGCATTAACAAATAGGAATATTTTAATTGTATCCTACGTTAAAAATCAGGGATCATTGCCTTTGAAGCCAAAAGCAGAGTTTTCATCTCATTCCCTAAAGAATTGTAGCTGGTGACCTTTTAGTTACTACTACAATGGTCCATATACACTCCTCTACAGTGTGCATAGATGCGTGTGCGGGTGGAACTAGGGTCCAGGACAAACGTTAACAACAAGGTGCTAACACCAGTGAAACATTACCATGTGATTATAACCCTACAGAGCTTTTCATTCCACAGGAGGTCCCTTCCCTTTGTCCTTTCTGGGGCACTTTTAAATGAGTTTAGTGGGATCTGAATGAGGTCATGAGTTGATCTGACGATGCAGACGCATCCTTTGAGGAGGTCAATATGTCCGTGGGGAGAGAAAGGGGGGGGGGGTAGTACTCAAGTCTTATGAACACTTCCTTGGCTTTTTTAGAATGCTGCGTTGGCTCTTGTCCTGTTGTTGAAATGTCTCTCTGAAACGCTTATCAGTCAAGTCCCGCTGAAAGCGCACATCTTCAACCTGGACCGACATACCGGCCCAGTGGACTTAATGGGTGGCGGCCTGCGTATATTCCATCAAGGTCTCACGTTTTCTTTCCCATGTTGCTTTGCAGCGTGTGACTGCGACCCCCGGGGCATCGCCGAGCCGCAGTGCCACAAGGCCAGCGGACACTGCGTGTGCCGGACGGGCGTGTCGGGTCCCCGCTGTGACATCTGCGCCCGTGGATTCTCCGGCACGTTCCCCGACTGCGAACGCTGCCACCAGTGCTTCTCCGACTGGGACGAGGTGGTGGGTCAGCTGACCAATCAGACCCACAGGATGGTCAACAAGGTGAACGCCATCAAGGCCAGCGGCATCACCGGACCGTACAGGCACACTATAGAGAACATGGAGCGGAGCGCCCAGGCCATTAGGACCGTCCTGGCTCAGAGCCCGGCGACGCAGCCCCTGTCAGAGATACAGCAGCTACTGGAGCAGGCTACGTGAGTGGGGGGGTCAAAGGGACGGGTCAGCTACAGTGTTTATCAAAAACGGTCTAAGGTGTGTAAAAAAAACGTTATTCCTATAGAAAACTCATGGAAGAGATGTACAACAAGTTGAATCTCACTGAGGAGGCATTGGCTGAGGTCTCATCTGATAACAACAGCACCAACACTAAACTGGACTCTCTCCAAGACGACGCTGAGATGCTGGGTCACACCGTTAAGGAGCTGTTGGACCAAGTGGAGTTAATCAAAAACTCTGACATTTTGGGTAAATGACTGGAACAAAACCGTTGGACTTTTTGAGGATCGTAATGTATGATCTGATCTGTTTTATGAAAATCTGTTTATTTTTGGCATGACAGGAGCAACAGACAGTGTCACCAAGTACTACCAGCAGTCTCTAGCTGCTGAGGCTCGTGCCAACGCTTCCATCAGCGACCCAAACAACGCTCTGGAAAGCTCTGCACTCATACGACAAGCCACAGAGGACAAGATGAACGACACCAAGGAGGAATTCCACAGGAGGCATGAAGAACATGCCAAGCGCCTGGATGACCTGGCTGGACAACTAGAGACTGTGGACCTATCAGCACTCAACGATAAGGTAATGTGAAAACCATCAGAAACAGCTTGACTTCTCTCTCATCCAAAAACCCTTATCAACTGGTTCTCTCTGCAGACCTGCGGCAGCCCAGCGGTGGAAACCAGGGGGGATTCTGACATGGAAATCGGGTCAGGTGGCGAGGGGTGCAATGGTCTGGTCGCCCTGGCCAACAAGGCCTGGCTCAAGGCCAAGGACTTTGACCAGGAGATTCTCACGGCCATGGAAGAAGTGGACAAACTCTCCAAGATGGTGAGGCTCTTGTCTAACTAACTAACTAACTAATACAAGAACTCTTTACACAAAATACACATTGTTCCCCTTCTCTGGTTTATACCTTGTCTGTGTGGATGAATGTGTCCAGGTGTCAGAGGCCAAAGTGAAGGCGGACGAGGCAAAGCTTAAGGCACAAGATGTGCTGATCCAGACCAACGAGACCAGACGGCGTGTGGACCGGAGCAACGAGGAGCTGCGCAGCCTCATCAGACAAATCAGAGACTTCCTCACACGTGTGTTTACCCACATATACTTCAAACTCCTGCAACTTACTACTCCATAATTCAAAGATAAATGCATTTTATAAATGTCTAAAACTTAGTTCCTCTGTCCCCCGTCGTTACCTTAGTTCCTCTGTCCCCCGTCGTAACCTCAGTCTCTCCTGTGGGGTGTTTTTAGAGGATGCTGCGGACTTGGAGAGCATTGAGGCAGTGGCCAACGAGGTGCTGGCCATGCAGATGCCCACCACACCAGCGCAGCTCCAGAACCTCACAGAGGAGATCAAGGACCGGGTGGGAGACCTGGCTCTCGTGGAAGACATCCTCAGCCAGAGCGCAGACGACATCCGGAGAGCCGAGAGCCTTTTGGAGCAAGCACGCAGGGCCAGGTAACGCACTTCCACACCTGTCGAGTTTAAGTCAAAGCCAGGCACTCC
Organism: Novumbra hubbsi; assembly: GCA_016801125.1. Taxonomy (NCBI): domain Eukaryota; kingdom Metazoa; phylum Chordata; class Actinopteri; order Esociformes; family Umbridae; genus Novumbra; species Novumbra hubbsi. The sequence continues at coordinate 59,603 of JACXGK010000817.1, forward strand.
ACACACACTGATGTGCTTTGTGTGCTATTGCCCCCCCCCCCCCGTGTGTGTGTTCCACAGTAAGGAGGCCACGGATGTGAGGGACACAGCAGAGATGGTAAAGCAGGCTCTTGAGGAAGCTGAGCGTGCCCAGAGCACTGCAGCTGAGGCCATAAACCAGGCCACCATCGACATCAGAGGCACCAATGACCTTCTGACCTCAGTGAGTCTGCATCCTCAATCCTAACCCACGCGGCAAGATTAAATTAATAAAACATGTTGCCTTCTGAACTTCAAAAAATGGTGATTTGACGTACGCGTTTGACCAGTTCTGACGAACGTATTAGAAAGAGCAATGCCATGAAGCCCCAGGAATGCTAACGGAAGACTCTCTTGAGCAGGTGGAGTCGGAGACGGCAGACTCTGAGTTTAAGCTGAACAACGCCACCCAGAGGCTTCTACGGTTAGGACAAGACGTCACGCTGCTCAGAGAGAAGGCACTGAACACCTCACTCAGCTCAGAACAAACGGAAAGCGATGCAGAGAGCATTAACAAAGTGGCCGAGCAGGTCAAAAAGGTGTGTGTGACCCACTGTGGTGTTATTGTTTAATGCTTAAGTCCCGTTATTCCCACGGTAAGCTGCAGATCTTGTATATGACTGTGTGGTGGTTTGTGAAGGATCTGGACGGGGAACTGAAGGAGAAATACAGCACCGTAGAGAATCTGATCAAACAGGAGGCCCAAGGCATGACCGAGGCCAAGAAAAGGGCAGAGCTTCTACAGCAGGAAGCAAAAGACCTGCTGCTACAGGCCAGCGACAAGCTTCAGCTACTGAAAGGTACACACACACAAAGAAAAACACATACATTTATCGCCCACATACATCTATATTAACAACTTGAATGAATGACAAATGTCCTGCTTGTATATGAAGTCACAAAACACCCTTAGGGTCTAACCACGCATACTTACTGCGCATTAAGACATTATAAAAGATACTATAAAACCCTGACCTTAGTAGTGTTCATTGATCTCATCTTAGTAGATAATGGTTGGGTATAAAAACCTTTAAAATACATTCACATTCTCCCGATGTTCTTGTGATAGAGACCATTCATAGACAGTTTAATTGATTACACATGTTTATTTTTGCCCTCAATCTACAAAACACCCCATAATGTCAAAGCAAAAACACATTTTGTTTCAGTGGCAATTAAATGTAAATCCCATGCGTGTATGTTGTCAGGCCCTTTATTCAAGCCGGTGTGTGAGGGATAGTACGCGGTCTGTGACATTTTGAAAAGGCATATCCACGGATACACAACTGTCCCTTTCTCGTCCCCATCTAGATTTAGAGAAGTCTTACGAGGACAACCAGAAGACTCTGGAAGACAAGGTCAACCAGCTGGTGGACCTGGAGAAGGCTGTCAAGGAGCTGCTGGCAGAGATCAGTCACAAAGTCACTGTCTACAGCACCTGTCTGTTTTAAGAAGAAAATTGGCCAAGGCAAAAGGAGAACGCCAACAAAGAATATAGGAAGCCATTTTGATAGTACAAACACAAAGCTCCTAGGGGCTGGACAAATTAAAACAAACTCACTCCCTGGTTTCAACATTTGAGTAAGGGTTAGGGTGAAAAGGCAAATAGTTTAAAGGCTCTCATAGTGACAATATGTTGTTGTATCCTTTAAAGGCACCTACAGATGCTTTCTGTGATATTTTCTTTGGCCAAAGTGGTGCTGTCAAGTCAGAATAGGGGCCCTAAAAATGTCATTAAAACCACTAGCTTTCAAAATGTGAGGTATAATAGTGCTTCTACATCTAGATTGTGCACATAAACAAAGTAAAATCTCCAGCGCCAAAAGTGCACTTTGAAAAGTAAAACGCTTCAATTCAAAAGTCACATACTTTCCCTTTAATATTAATTGCAGCTGTAAGTCTTGTTGAATAAGAGTGTCTGCTAAATTAAAAACCAATTGATTTAAGCAGCATTAGACATGACTACTTCTATTTCATAGTGAGAGGGTTATGGTTCGAATGTTAAAGAATGACCGCGTTACGGGTAATTTGTCAGTGCTGGTATATCAAAAACACCACTCTCCATAAAGTATACAGTCAAAAGGAAAATGTGCATTGTTTTGAAGTGTTTTCAGATAAATGCCACTGCAGTAAACCAGAATGTATTTCAATAATTTTCATGCAAATCAAAGATTAGATGGCTGAAAATGTGAATGTGAAGGTTTGATCTAACTTTGTACCAAGAGACTGCAGGGATTTTAGTTCTCCAACTTTTTTAATGTATCGTTTTGTACGTTTTTACAAGGAAGTGTACGAGCCAACTGTTCACTTTGAAAGTTTTACTCAAACCAAAAATTTGACATCCAAATACATTTGTATAATAAAAGACCCATTTAAATTCCATCAAATGCAATCTGTGTACTTTGTTTTAAAAGGGAATTGAAAGGGAGGGGTGCTGCAGTCATAGGATTTGTCTTATTTACAATTGTCTGTACCTCCTCCAATTGTCTGTGACCAGGAAACTAGTGTAGTCGTAATATGGTCAAGGACAATAAAGATATTCAGTTGACATGTTAATGTGTAATCTTTGTTTTGCTGCTTATGCTAACGTTGAAGTTTAAAGTTGTAACCAAAAAACCCATCTTTGTTACGCAAATATTAAATGTGGTCTTAGGGGATGATGTAATATATACACGTGTACAAATAGACACTAGAGGTTAGACCTTATTTATTGAAATATAAACAGTTGAAGTCCATTGATTAACCTGAAATGGTAAGCCCTAAACCGCCAGGGGTCAACAAGTTTAGGTTATCAAAAACTAAAGCATCAATTTCAGGGTTTTGACGCTTTTTCAGGCAACAAGTGATGGGTTAAGAACTGCAGCTACCGAAGTAAATAACGCCATTAAAATGGGAATACAGACTTATTAAACCGTGAGCTTTATTTGGACAGTATTGTACTACAGGAAATAGTAAGGAACAATTGCAACCGGGCCCGGTGTTCCCACCTTACGCCGGTGATTTAATGGGTTAATTTCATTCAGCATGTTTCACACGCTTTCTAACAGTGTTCCAGAAATTTCTAAACTTGATAAATTGTTCTTCATCTTAAGTAACTTTATTTACTCAAGTTTGACATCGTAATCGGTTAAAAACGAAAGGTTGAAGTGAAACCAATCATAAAGGTACACAAGTAAAATTATGTTACCTGTTGGAGAGATAACGTTACAAACGTTGGCTTGCTAATAAAATACAGTACAGCTGATAAAAAGCTGCGAATTACCAACACTCAACAAAAACCCTCTCGAAAAGTATGAATAATGAATTAACATAATTATCTGGAGTTTCAAGTACAAATAGATGTCTGGATATGACACCTCTGGCCAATGGTGGGGTTTGTCCACAAATTCTCTACTCCGACAGGGTGATGCTATAGCAGGAAAGACCCACCATGTTCATTGTAAGTGCCAATAATGTATAATAATGGCAAACGGTTGCCATCATCGTTGCTATAGATTGTGGTTGATTTACCTGAATACTTACTGGATGGGTGAGTCAAGTGAAAAGAAAGACAGCTTCAGATGTGCATCGGATGATCGTCTTTCCCCCGAAATGTCTGGCAGCGATGAAGCAAGTCCATAGTCGGGAAATAAACATCACCATTTTTACGAGTGTAGGAAAGAATACTTAAAAAGGGTTGATTGTAGTAATGATACATTGTACATATTATCGTAAATTATATATTCCGTAAAATATTTCCAATGTCCATAGGCATGAGATGTATTTTCGACATTAGGACAATATCTAACGTCCATGTTTTTTGTGCTCTTCGAAAAATAACAAGTACAATTAAAATTTAACCGAATTTAACATATAAATCTAAGTTTTACGACGACTATTGGCTCCATAGGAATAAGTCATTTCTGTTTTCAACTCTGGTTGAACATGCAGCTGTCAGCATTGGAACGCTTGTGTTAGTGCCATAGAGAGAGGCTCCTCTCTACGGCTCTAGCTTGTGTGTGGTAGGGAACCAATCAAACTGCGCGTTGTTGGTTTGTGGACCGGATGCGACGAAGATTGTCGTGAGAAAGATTAGCGGCGCAAGACTATGGATCCGGTGAACAATGCTGAGACCGGAGAGACAGAACCCGAACAAGAGCCGTTTTATGTTCTTATTCCGAAAGAAACGCGATGCAAAAAAAAGGAGCAGGAAAAATTGTCCGGAGTCGTTAAAAACGTCCATAGAAAACTGCGAAGAAAATACCGAGAAGGTGGGTACGCTAACTTTAGCTAACGTAACATTAGCTTACCCGGTTAGCAAAATTTAGGGGTCCGGCGTCTGTCTCAGCAAACTGGCTATTTAAACTGTTCACGAACAAGGCCCCAAGTAAAGAATTACCCTAGCTTTCTAACTATTGTTGCCAACCGGTTAAGATCAGATAAACTATTTTAGGGGCCTTGAACTTTCTGCAAGTTGTTCTACCAACGATGTGTATGTAGTTATAACTGTGGTTCGGCTGTCTTAAAATATTGTCATGCAATACTAGCTGTCTTTTGGTAGACACCTAGCTACTTTAAGTTAAGCAAAACTAACGTTAAATCAGACATTCCGGAGATATTTCAACCTGCAAAAGAGTGTTGACTTGGCTGTCTGTTACTAGAGCTATGATTTTTGAGCAACATATTGGATACATTGACAGTCATAACCAATGGTTTCTCCCCTTAGCCATATGGCAGTAGACAGGTGAGTCTGGCTCCATTCACCTCTTTTTAGACATTTGTAATACCTGTCCAACTAATTTATAGAATATTGATTTATGAGTACTGGACGCCGATTTTTCCCACATGCTGACATTACTCACAACAAAAACATTTAATAAAAATGGTCACGATTCGACTGTTAATGAGGAGAATTGTTCTTGTGCTCCGACTTTGTGAATGTGCCAAGAGGCTGTAGCTAAACTAACAGCGGCACATGATTGCATCACTCTGTGAACATTATATCAGTGCTACTCTTTTTGCCTGTTACACTAGAAACGTAAACCGCAAGCCTGGAGCGGAATAAGTAGCACTTTGTCTTAATTCTCGGTAAGATTTTTTTTACCGGGTCAAATATGTCTGAGTATATTTACTTTAATAAGTAAACTGGTTTGATGTCTGAAGTTTAATTTAGATTCTCGTTATGATTTGCACTTGATAAAACGCATACTAAAATAGGTTAACTAAACATGCTAACCCTAAGCAAACGCTAACATTTCTAACTGTAGAAGCCTACGTTTGCATTGCTTGAACGGACCGGGTCCAAATGCAATAATCAACATGCTAGTTATCTAACTTAAATAGATTGTTGTGGTGATGTTTTGGGGATTTGTGAACGAGCATAAATAACTGTAAACACAGAAATATTCCATGTCTTATTATATGTCCGAAATATGGAATGGTGTGTAAAAATAAAAACTTTAAGTAACCACAACCATTTCTCAGATAGAGCACACAACTTCCCTGACAATTGTTAAGTGCGTGTGTGTGTTCCTCAATCATAGGGTTTCTGTGCATGGTAGAGTTTTGACTTGCATTTATGATGATGTACTGTTTTGACAGACAGTTGTTTTTGGAAGTGTTCCTGAGCCGTTCGGGGATGTCCACTACAGAATCCTGCCTGTTCTTAATGCAGCTGCCTGAGGGCCCAAAGATCACAACCATACATATTGGTTTTTTTTGGCCTGTCTCTGTGCGTCAGAATTGTAAGCCTATGGTTTAAATTTTGTCAGTGCAATTTCAGTTGCAATTTTTTTTTTTAAACAACAACATTGTCCAATGTTATGGAATTGTGCAGACAAAACACTAAAGTCACATTTAGCTTTTTGTATATTTTTTATTCGGCCATTACGGTGAACCTTTTATTTGTAAGTTAATGCTAATCGTGACTTGACTCCCGAGGTGCTCTGAAATGTCTGATGACTTGGCTGTCCCCTTACTAGGTCTGTTTTCTGTTTGGTTTGCTTGTATTGACTCCTTTAGGGCCTTTCAGTGTTGGTGTCACTATTCCTACTGGACCCTTAACTAGGCCCAAAGCGCATATAAAGAGGTCAAGAGATAAAGAACATTGGCCTTTACATGAATGTCTTGCATTCAGCCATAGTTTCAGACATCAGCCGTCGGAGGGACGTGCCAGTGGGCATATTCCTAACAGAGGCTAGTTTCAGTTTAGCTGTTGTGTAGCAGTTAGAAGTCACGGCAGCCCGTTTCAAGCAAACAATGCAGTTTCTATCAGAACTGATTACAGATGGCATTTATTGCATATGGCTTAGACAAGTAGGGCTATGTATTCTCCTAGGGGTTTCAGTGCTGTGCATAGAAGCTGGGCGTGGGACTGGCTCATCAACTGCTGCTCCTGTCAGCTGACCATCTGATTGGTTAATGAGTAAAGCATGGTCTGCTTGCCATTGGCACACTGGTAGTCATGCTTTTTACCAACACACTGCTGTTCATTCCAGCTTGTTTTCTTGTTGTTCTTTCATTTCTGCAAATTGGGGGTGTGTCCCCCCCTCCCCTTCTTGGGGTCACGGGATTTTTTTCCCCCATGCGTGTCTGCTTGCACACTTTCTGCTGTGAAGATATGGGAGTAGATTTACAAGGAAGGGTGATCCAAATGTTTTAGCAATGTTTAAGAAGTTTTGATCTGCCCAGCTCTGAACAATTACACTTTGCAAGTAGGTACATTCCCGTTGTCTCATTGTGGGTTGTGTTATTGCATCGACAAACGTCCTATGCCTGCATGCCTTTTTTAAGAAACTGAACTGAAAGGACAACATTTCTGTTTCAGTTCCTACTGTTGGTAAAGATTTTGAAATTGGGAAACAAAGATCGAGTGCCTGTCCATGTAGCCCATAGTGCTTAGTAGAGCTACTAAATGTATTCTTTTGTGTTTGTGTGGTGATTTATGCTTATGTATTCAATCTTTATGGAGGAAGTTCAGCCTTCTACCATGGATGACATTTAAGGGTAATTTCTGATTGAGCCGATGTGAATGCGTCTCCCGCTAGCGCGTCAGCGTTCCGTTCTGTCACGAATAATGCGGCGCCGCGAATGTAACTGGGTCCTTGGGTTATCGGGTTTTCTGTGACCGTTATCCTGTGACCGTTATCCTGTGACCGTTATCCTGTGACCGTTATCCTGTGACCCGTCCGCAGTGGGAGACTTTGATAAGATCTGGAGGGAGCACTGTGAGGACGAGCAGACGCTGAGTGAATATGCCCTGGCCATGAAGAACCTGGCGGACCACCACTGGGCCGACGCGTCCGAGGGGGAGGGGCGCATCGAGTGGTGTCGGAGGTAAAACACGCAGTAGCTCAGGAATGTGCCGCGCAAATGTCAATGACTCTCGTAGCCATTTCAAAATCAACGCCGTGGGGTAAATCCTAGCTTTTGCTTGTTAAGCTTTTACTTTCGGGTGGCCTGGCACATCGTCCCCCTGTATTTATTTGCACATGTACATGTTGTTTGAACTGTGGTGGGGGGATCAATGCTTGATTTTCTTGACTGATTTTCTTCCAGTGTTTGTCAGGAGTATTTCCTGGATGGTGGGATGAAGAGAATGTTGGAAAAGGATGAAAAAAGTTCCCGGCTTGCCATGACGATGTCGTCTTCAGCTCAGCCCCCCAGTCCCTCTCCCCCCAGGTACTGTCCAGCCCCTCTCCCCCCGGGTACTGTCCTGCCCCTCTCCCCCCGGGTACTGTCCTGCCCCTCTCCCCCC
>JACXGK010000817.1:67455-88924 GCA_016801125.1 Novumbra hubbsi
GTACTGTCCTGCCCCTCTCCCCCCGGGTACTGTCCTGCCCCTCTCCCCCCGGGTACTGTCCTGCCCCTCTCCCCCCGGGTACTGTCCTGCCCCTCTCCCCCCGGGTACTGTACTGTCCAGCCCCTCTCCCCCCGGGTACTGTACTGTCCAGCCCCTCTCCCCCCGGGTACTGTCTTGGCCTGTATTCACTGTTGGTCTTGATGCTAACTATTAATGTCTTGATCTCCTTTGGTTGCAGGTCCGTCCCTCAGCTTGGTAAAATGCGCTTGCTGGATGTTGGCAGCTGTTTTAACCCCTTTCTGAAATTTGACGAGTTCCTCACAGTCGGTATTGACATAGTGCCAGCAGTCGAGGTGTGTACCATGTTATTCCTGTCAGTGTATTATTTACGTGAATACCAATTATGACGCGTTTCGCATAGCCTTAATGACTCACAAATGTGCAAACTCATTCACCCAGCCCGTGTTAATGTTGGATGATTGATGTGTGTAGAGTTATAATAGGATTGTCTGTGTTTAGTAGGCAGGTCTATTGCGTGATGGAACTGTGTATTGCATCAGAAAGTCCAGTCTCTGTGGTCTGATTTATTGTTCCATAATAAATGATTTAGCCTTTTATTATACCCTGGCATAGTGCCCAGAGGTTACATATGGCATAACATGTACCTGTGAACCATGGATCTGGTGCCGTGGGTTGGCTGGGAACGTGTGACACCCTTAAACAAAGAAGAAATGGGGTGGGTGGTGAATAAAGGGGGGATTCTTCATTAGGGGGGTGAGTTTTCATGGGGAACGTGGTGGTTCCAGATGAGGCCAGACATCTGTTTTTGCAATGATTCAGCTGATCTAACCCCTAATATATAAATCAGCCAGGCCACTCTATCATTACTTAAGCCCTTAACACGTTCTGCGTGACAGTGGATTTGAACCTCAGTAAGCCTTAGAAGTCTGTTCTCGACAACCAACCAAGTGGTCTTAAGCGTGTGCTTCTACCTTCTCCACCCAGAGCGTCTACAAATGTGACTTCCTCAACCTCCAGATCCAGCGGCCCCTGCAGCTGGCGGGCGACGCGGTGGAAGCCTTCCTGAGGCACCTGCGTGGCCCCATCGACGCGCTGCCCGCGCAGCTCTTCCACGTGGTGGTATTCTCCCTGCTGCTCTCCTACTTCCCCTCGCCGTACCAGCGCTGGATCTGCTGCAAGAAGGCCCACGAGCTGCTGGGCCTCCACGGCCTCCTCCTGGTCATCACCCCGGACTCCTCCCACCAGAACCGCCACGCCCTCATGATGCGCAGCTGGCGCGTGGCAGTGGAGTCGCTGGGCTTCCGGCGCTGCAAGTACGTCAAGTTCTCCCACATGCACCTGATGGCCTTCCGCAAGGTGCACCTGGACACCACCAGCGACCTGGTCAGCCGCAACTACCCGGAGATGCTCTACATCCCTCAGGACTTCCGGCTCCCCGAGGAGGAGGAGGAGGGCTACGGCGACGCGCCGGGACAGGCGCGCTCCGACCTGGAGGACGACCAGCTGGCGTGGGGTTTCACCGAGCTCCCCGACACGCCCTACGAGTCGGATTCCGGGGAGAGCCAGGGCAGCTCGGTCCCCCTCCTCCACGAGCTGGAGGACCCCATACTGCTGCAGAGCTGAACCGCGTCCGCTGCCCCCCGATCAGCGGCCCTTCTCCCCTTCACTCGCACTGGTCCCTGACTCGGTCCCCCAACGCTGCCCTTGACCCTCACCTTTACTCGGCCTTTAGGTCGGCAAGGGGGCGGCGATATGGCCAGAGCTTGGCCACAGCACTGCTTACACTCCCTGGCCTTCAGAATTGGCGCATCAGAGCTTCGGGGACACGGGGGGGGTGGAGGGGCCTTCTGCCGCGCTGCCAAAATGAACCTGCTGCCATCTTTTCACTCCTTCCCCATCTCGTCCCTTAACTAAACCATGCAGTTTGCACAGACCCAAAGGAAGACAACGTTTACAGAATAGTTTATTTTTGGATATGATACATGGTTAGTCTCCCCAACCCAACCACACGTGCGCGGACACCCTTTTATTCTAAAGACCTTGTAGCAGAACGCCCTCCGGGGAGGTGGAGAGTTAGCTGGCCCTGGCTGGGCATCCCGTCTGTCCAGCTATACATTCAAAAAACAACCTAGATTTGCTCCTTCAAATGCGTTTGTCGTAATCAGTAGGTAACTAGTGAATGTGCTTAAGTGCCAGCGAGTGGCTGACTATAAATCCCCTCAGAGAGAGTTGGGTGGATTGATTGAGATGGAAAGAAATGTTGGCTTCTGTAAGTCCAACGAGGCACAACTTCTAGTTATTGGTGTGCATTTGCTATTAGGAAAAATATTTTTTTTTTTTACATTTAAACTGTTAAAACTATTTTAATTCAGCATATTTGGGTGGGTATTTTAAAATAACGTGAGTTTTGTAGCATTTGAAGCATTTGCAAAACTAAAGTAGGCATACGTGATTACTTCTACTAATGTGAAACTGTTAGATGTTTTTTCCGCCAGTGTAATGTGGTACGATTGTTGAAAATAGTCATTACTCTCTTAGTCTCTGCTGGTGTAAAGAAATTGCTGTTTGAATCGACAGATGCATATGTACATTCGACGTTGTAAACCCAAATATTTAGATTTTTTTTCTGTGTGGATGGACCTCATTATCAGATCAGTAGGTCTGTAGTAAGGACTTTGCTTCTTTTTAGATTTACTGGTAGCTTCACTCAAGGTACTAGTAACATATGCAGAAATATAATACTGACCAGCTATGTATCAGTGACTTTTCATCTCGTTTTACGTTATTTCATATCTAAGGTGACCAACATTGGCTTTAATCATTAATTCCTGAATACTTTGCTTATGTGTTTTTAAAAAAACTATATATATATATATATATATATATATATATATATACACACAGTGGGGAGAACAAGTATTTGATACACTGCCGATTTTGCAGGTTTTCCTACTAACAAAGCATGTAGAGGTCTGTCATTTTTATCATAGGTACACTTCAACTGTGAGAGACGGAATGTAGAGCAAAATTCCAGAGAAGTCTGTAAAATGCAAATTAATTACTTAAAAATCATACGATGTGATTTTCTGGATTTTTAGATTTCGTCACTCACAGTTGAAGTGTACCTATGATACAAATTACAGACCTCTACATGCTTCGTAAGTAGGAAACACTGTTGATTTTGCAGGTTATCAAATACTTCTCCCCACTGTATAGAGAGAAAGAGTGGCTTTTTCAGGCATAGGTTGCCAGTACAGTTATTCATTACATCAGTTTATTTGACTATCCTTTCAAATGTATTTTCATCTACAACATGGAAGTTTTTCCAGTGTGTACTCTGCTTAATGTTTTAACTCCAAAGTATTTTAAAAATTCTTAGAAGCTCTAATACAATTCCAAATAATTTGCCTCAATGAGGTTTTGCACTAATACCCTGCTGTCTCGTAATTAGTCACATAATGTCAAATCTCATCAAAGTTCATTTTAGCAATAGCCAGGTGTATCCTGCAAGTACTGTATCTTATGGGAGAATGTTTTCTATGTTTTTCCCAATGACACTAGCACCCAAATATACCAATTTGTGGACATATTTGTAATGGTATTTTCCTTCTGTTGAAGTGTTTGTTTGTGGGTGTGTGGTTTGAGAGTGTGCATGAGTGTTGTAATGTCTGTGGCACTTTACTTCCTAACTAGTCAACTTATCTGAATTGTTATTGCTGTTGTGGGATATATAGATTGGTCTCATTTACCTATGGGCCCTGATCAAAACAAGTGTACGCTATAGGAAAGTTGGGTGTCAGTTGGGACACATCAATAGTCTTATCAGCCCAAACTAGTATGGTGTACCTGTACCTTTCACATGCTCATGTCAGGATACATGTAATCCCAACTGTGCCTTTTTACCCTGTCAATGTGTTTGCAGTCTTGATTCTCATGTCTGTATGTTGGGAAATATTTCACTTAACATACGACAGGCTTTCTTTGCCAAAACATTGTTAAGAGCTACGTACTACCAGCGACCACTTTAAAGTATCATTGGCTCAAGGTTTTGCCCTAAAAACAATGTCTTGTGTGTTTTGTTAATTACTGTACACTTCCTCCAATTTTGCTAGACATCCGTTTCAACACTTTCTGGTCAGTTCATGTTATGTGTTGTTTTAACTATTTCTCTTTAGTAACAGTAGTAACCAAAAAGACAATAGAAATTGCTCAGTACAATTCATTTCTTTTGAAGTTGTAAGCTGTACCTGTACACTTTTAGTGATGCATACTGTGTCATCTGTGTGTGTCTTCCAGGAGATTGTTTTGAGTCTATTACTTGCATGACTAGCTTCATTTTCAGTATTAAGGATTTAGAAAATAATGGGAAGTTTGCATGTTTTTTTTTGTTGTCCATTTTATAAATGAATGTACAAGCAGTTTTCTTGTGTGGTTATTGTGTCTTTTTCACAGTTTCTTAGAACTGTGGAACTATGGAGCTATAGTTATTCTAATTGTGGCAATATATACTGCAAAAGAAATCAAGGGAACACTTAAATCACACTGGGTCTTGATGAATTAAATATTTTAAAGATCAAAATCTTTACTGTACATTTTATAGATCATTGAGAAATAAACAATGTAACAAATGTCAATGAAAACCAAGGTCACTGGCTGTTCCAACTTTTGTGAATTTAAACTTGGCAAGTCACATGACTCAGTTGTGTGTGTATGGCCCCCACGTGCCTCTACACACTCCCGACAACATCCTTGGAGAGTGCTAGCCAACGTTACCCTGACTACTGTTTGGTACCGAGATGAAATTCTCAGACCCGTCATTAGACCTCACGCTGGTGCAGTGGGCCCTGGGTTCCTCATGTGGCCACAGTGTGTAGGCAGTTCCTGGATGACGGCATTGATGCCATTGACTGGCCCTCACATTCCCCAGAGCTGAATCCTGTTGAGAACATCTGTGACATTATGTATTGGTGCATCCAATGCTGCTAAGTAGTACCATAGACTGTTCAGGATGCCTTGATCTAGGTTTGAGAGATCCCCCAGGACACCAACTACAGCCTTATCAGGAGACTGTCCAGACGGTGCCGGGAGTTCATTCAGGCACGTAGGGGCAATACACACTGCTGAGTCTAATTGAGTTGCCATAATGAAATTCATACAAGTGTGATGAATATCACGCTGCAAGTTGGAACAGCCTACATTTTAATTGTTTATTTAGACTTTCATTGTGTGTGAATCCAGCCCCCACTCGGTTGCTGATTTTGGTTTCCATTGACCTTTGTTACTGCCTTTTGTTCAACGAACTACACAATGTACAGTAAAGATTTTGATTTGTAATGTATTTCCTTCATCCATACGCGATGTGTGATTTAAGTGTTCCCTTAATTTTTTTGAGCAGTGTATATTAGTTGATTTTTATTCCCTTCTTCAGTCCCTCACACCCAGAAAGTCACCAATATAATCCATTCCGCTCATATTCTGTGCTGATCTAAACTGTAGACCTGAGGCGTACGTTTTCAAAATTGGAGCTGCTATGTTTGTCCTGTTGTTTTTCCGTAGTGACGTTGTGGATTGATGGAGTCTGTCATCTGACCTGTTTTTTTGTTTTTGCTATGGTCGTAAAGTTTTAAAAGTAAATAACTACTTTGTCTGAATCTTGTTAAAGCAAATATTTGTTCACTATCTCGGTTTGTGGTACATTCTTAAATCACGAAAGCAATAGATCAGCCGTAAACCAGTCACGTAGTCAAGCTTAAAATAGAATTACTGTATTACTGCGTCTGCTAACCATCTTGATGCTTAAACGGTAGCTGAGTTACCGGCAAATCATGTAGTCTCTAGCTAGCTAGTAGGCAAGTTAATCGTGTAATTGGCTAACTAGTCAACTAGTAACAAGTAGTTAGCTAGTTGCTACCGCTAACTAGTTTGGACTAACTTTACTTATTAAGTTGAATCGGTTTGTTGCTCTATTAGTCCAAGCTAGTTTGGGAGTGAAATGTCTTCGCCCTATTACGAGTACCTAAAATCTAACTACGTTGCGTAGCTAGGCCACGGTGTCTTTGTGGAAAGGGTTGAATTGCCTGTATGACCACTGAAAACCAGCTGCAGCAAGCTGGTAGCTACTTCTACATATTAATATGTGCCGCATACGGTACTTTATCAGTCACTGCCTGCATGCAGCTATGGCCCGAGTGGAGGTCTTTAACGAAGAGATCAACATGTGGTCTTCCGTCAGATGTCTGGGTCACCTGGCTGGTCTGAACCTGTTATTGGCCCTCTGTCTGGGGCTCTATGTGCGATGGGAGAAGTTTGGAGATCCTCTGATCCTCGTCATATCTGTTGTGGCCCTGTTCGTCCTTGGAATAGCCAGCATACTCTATTACTACTTCAGCATGGAAACGGTGGGCCTCAGCCTCCTCCATCTGTGTTTCGGCTTCCTGCTCGGGCTCCTGTGTTTCCTCAACAGTCCCGCTCTGGAGAGTGACATCAAGGAGAAGATTACCCATTACCTGCTTCTGGCCAGTGTGGTGATGAGGACGCTGTGGGCCCTGCTGGAGAGGATGTGCGGCCGTGCAAGATACCGCCCCGCCTGCCTCACCACCGCAGAGACCCTGGAGCTGGCGGGCTTTGCCCACGCGAGTTTCGTCATCCAGGCGTCCGTGAGTGTGGTGCTGCTGGTCGTGGCGCTGGCCGCCGTGATGGTGGCCCTGCGCGTGAAGGCCGTCCTGGCCGTGGAGAACCTGGTCTGCTTCTCGGTCACCTCTGCGCTGTTGTTCTTCGACGCGTTGGGCTCGGCCCCCGACCCCTTCGCGCTGGCGTGTTTCTTCAGCCGGCTCGTCTGCGACCCCCTGCTAGACTTGTACTTCAGCGGGCTGTCGGCGACCGAGCGCTGGCGGCCCTACCTCGTCTGGAGGGGTCTGTGGCGCAGGCTGTCCCTGTTGCCTCTGCTGCTGGCGGAGGTGAGGCGAGCGTCAGCGTTGAGTTTGAAACGCGCACACGAGCGTGGCCGTCAACGCTAAGCCCACTTTTTTTCCCCAATTGCGGTCTTTGTCCTCAGGTGGCCTTTTTGCTTTGGGCGGCCCTGAAGCTGCGCCACGTGGACCGGTTGTACCTGATGATCCCGGGCTTTATGCTGTGTGGGTTGTTCTGGGTCGTCTGTCACGTGGTCTTCATCGTCACCCTGTGGGGCTTCCAAAGCAAGCTGAATGACTGCCAGAGGGTGTTTCTGGCCCACGGCTGTCTAGACAAGGTTATGGCGTCTAAAGGGGTCAGACACTTCTGTCTCATCTCTAAAAGCCTGGCACTCTTCAGTCTGGTCTCCACCGTCATCCTGGCTGCTTTTTCATGGCAGGTGGGTCTGTAAGTCAGTGGTGTAGAAGTGTTTTTCAGTCCATATCGACTGTTTTATCACCCTGATGATATGATCTGATATGGCCTAGATGTTAGGGTTCGTGTTGATGTGCACTGTTAACTTGCATGTAGAAAATAAAGGCGTTTGTCCGACATTCAGCCTCTTATGTTAGTTGTAGACTTTTCAGTGCCATCTCAAATTCATGGTTGGCTGTTTTGCATGTGTGTGTGTGTGTGTGTGTGAGACAGTCCTCCTGCAGTACCTTTATCAGCCTGTTCCTGCTGGTCCTGACTCTGGAGTCCCTGTTCCATGGCCTTTTCTATGAGCTGGGGAACTGCCTGGGTGGAACGTGTGTGGGGTATGCAGTGGTCATACCTACCAACTACTGCAGGTAGGAATGTCTTGAGACCAAGATGTATGCAGTACTTGCTATGATATATTTACTGTATGCTTGAGGTGTGCTGAACTTAACCCTTAATCAAATCTGTTTTGCCCCTGTACGGTGCTTGTTATTGGATTTACTTGGAAGGGAAGCGTTGCTTTTAAACGAGTGAGGCTAGTGCTGTTTTTTGTCGCTGGGAGAATGAAACGGAGGCCGGGGACTATTGATCTAATTTAATCATGGCAGCAGGCTCCACCAGACCCATTTCTTAAGACCTGTTCACTAACACCGGCACAACCTGTTCACTAACACCGGCACAACCTGTTCACTAACACCGGCACAACCTGTTCACTAACACCGGCACAACCTGTTCACTAACGCCCTCCTCCTCACCTTGTCGAACCTTCCCCTCCCGGGCAGTCCCGGTGGCCAGCCCACCCTGCTACCTCCAGACCAGGTCCAACTGTTGAACGCTCGCTCCACGGGCATGTTGAACAGCATACAGCGCTTCTTCTCCCACCACGTGATCGAGACGTTCGGCTGCGACTACTCCACGAGCGGGGTGACTCGGGAATCCCTGCAGCTGAAGCTCAGGGCCTTTATGGAGCTCAGCACGGCCGACGGGCCTCGCCACGACACATACGTCTTGTTCTACAGTGGACATACCCATCCCAGCGGGGAGTGGGCCCTAGCAGGTAGGAATCCCTGGAGCTCGGTGGCGGCACCGCAACCGAGCTGAAGGACTTGCGTTCAGAAACGGCCACGGTGGCGCCTGTCTAATCTAAGCCTGCTGTGTTTGTCTATCAGGGGGAGACACCCTCCGCCTGGACAGGATCCTGGAGTGGTGGAGGGAGAAGAACGACCACAGCTCCTCGCGCCTCATCCTGGTCCTCGACACGGAGAACTCCCTGCCCTGGGTGAGGGAGGTGAGGAAGGTGGAGGGTTTGTATGTGGCCGTGCAGGGGGCCCAGTTAGCCCGCGCTTCCGATGTAGAGCTCCAGGACGCCCCTCGGCTCGGGGACTTCACCTCGCAGTGGGTGGAATACAACTGCAACCCAAACAGCGCCACCCAGTGGTCAGAGAGGGGAAGGACGATCACTGCTGCTTATGGCATATCCAAGCATTGGAGTGACTACGAGCTGCACCTACCCACTGGAACCGATGTCACCAAACACTGGAGGGCATACTTCCCCTGGATGACCAAATGGGTCCAGTTAGCACTCTGGTGTAGTGGGCTGAATCTATTCTGGCTCTGCAGCTCTTGCTTACAGTGCCTCAAGAGAGTCAAACTTAACTGGTTTCCCCCAGCTATACTCGATACTGGCCACGGGTTCAAACTGGTTAAATCGTAGAACCTAGGAATGATATGGACGACAGCTTTTTCATTTTGACTTGTTTTCTAAGTCTTTGTTGGTGTTTTTTTTAAGTTGATTTAATAATTGGGATATTTATCCAAATTCTTAGGCAGCTTCTGATTGTGAAAACTTGCCGACTGACCAGAACATTACTTTTAGTGTACCGGTATGTGTGAACTGTGTTTTGCTTATAAGTGCTTAAGTTCTAAGTTACTGACTTTAATTTACTAAAATGTGCTTCAGCATTTATATACCAAAGTCTCGGTGGTTGGATATTCAAAGTCATTCTATGCATTGGTGGTGGTTATTCAATTTGAATGAACTTGGTGGGATTATTTAGGTGCTGGTACGGTTCTCTGAACTAAACATTGTTATTCCCACCTTTTTTGTGGCGGTTCCTTGTAATTCAACCTGAATGTGTCATTGAAATATATCTACAACTGGAGCTTTCTCCAAAAATGTGGCCTTACCCGTTTTCTGAAGTAGTATCATATTGCCACCCTCACAGATTAGATCTCATTGTTTCCACCTTTCAGACATTTACAGTCTGTTGATTTTGACCAATAAATATTGCATCACTCCAACTCCTTAACTCTGGTCATATATTGTACAAAAGCATTTATCCCGTTTCAATATGCATGAACCTCACTCAGGTCACTAGGATATTCTCCTTACCACGTAGTTTATTTTCCCCCAGTGTGTAATGTGTGGATTTATTGTTTTGATAATATTGTTGTTTCATTTGTATCCAAATTGATTCCCAACTGGATACAACAAGACCTATTTGCTATTCAACTTGAAATGCACTATAATATGTCCAAGTGTTAGTGTCCCTGCTTTCCCACTGCTACTAATCATATCTCTTTTGTATAATACTTTCTACTGCGTTTGAGACATAATTACTGCTGTTGTTATTGTACCTAAACAGATTGCACTGGATGAATTGAGTGAAGGATATACAGACCCAGTTAACATGTGTATTTAATATACTGTGTTTTCTTCCTTATTATACAGTTATGCAAGCTTCACAGTATGTAATTGGAAATATTTTACTGCTATGCAATTTAAGTCTCAACTATGCAATAATATTTTTTATTTCAGTGTTTGTAATGATTGTTGATACAAATGATGTGACACTGGGCAAATTGTGCCATTTGCTGTTTTTCAATGATTCAATGTTATACATTATTCTGCTTTGCTTTCAAATGTGAAGTATTTTCTATACATGACTTGTTCACTTATTTGTTATAGCCCATCGCTAATGCTTTATCCTTAAAGGGGTAGTTTAGGATTTTAGCAATGAAGTACTTTTGTAATTGCACAAGGACATCTAAACTCTTGGATACCAATTCTTATCTTGTTCATGGAGTTTGAAATAAATTGTGGTATCAAGTTTGCGAAATTGCTACCTAGCATTAACACATGACTGAAAGATGTTAGGATAACAGTTAGCATACTGTTTCTCCAGACTTCCCATCATTGCGCTAGTTGGCATTGGCTCACCAAACAACTAAATTTTTTAGAGCTGGATGCTGATACAAACGTGGTAACACGACATGACTTTTGACTGTGGAAGTGTATGTAAATGACCTTTCTGCTTAAATTCCAAACTAGCCCTTTAAAGCCGTTGGGATATACCCCCTCACCCCCCAATCCGGGTAAATAAAGTGTTCATGGCTCTTGGGTTACTGTGTCACCTGTATCACACCTGTGCTGGTGTAGCTGACTGTATGCAACTTGAGAAGCACAGCTTCAACATGGGCAGTGGGGCTTCAGTGAGGGATGTGAGAAATGAGGGGGATAACCTACCAGTGCAGGGTGAGAGAGATGCAGGGGACCTTTCAGTGAATGCTGTCGATGGACGTTATGGTCGGCGCCCTTCCAACTCTACTCAGTCCGCCACTAAATACATGGTAAGTGCTCTGGTAGCGTTTTCATTATAGGACTATTCAGGATAAAAATAGCCTGTGTGGTTTTTATAATAAATGTGTCCAAAACACTAGAGGCGTGATGCGTCTTTTACTAGCAGGCAGATCAAATTGCATCTTACGAAGACATATCTTGGTGGATTACACAAATATCTGATCTTTACCTCAGGAGGCACAAGACAATGAGGCGCCTTTGGGTTTTAAACGTTTTCTTCACAACAATGGAACCCTTTACGACGGCTTCAGCCAACATGGAAAGAGGGAAGATGTTGATGAGTCTAGAGTAAGCACAGTTTAGTCAAGACCTGTTTCTACATGCTTACATCATGGGTCCTTAGCTCTGATCAGTTCTTGGTCTTGTCTGTTTAGACCTATTACATTTTGGGAACAATTTGAATGCACAAAATATCAGGACAACAAATGCTTGTTAGAACTATGCTTAATTACAACACAAACGTTTATAGCCATTTTTCAATACATATTTTAAATATAGGCTGTTATGTCTTTGTACCATACTTGTAAGTTGATTTGTTTTGTAATGTTTTATCACTGTTTGTTTTAGTACTTTATTTTGTCTGCAAACCAGATCTGTGATACACAATAACCTCCTGACCTATATCTTATCACTGACTTGGTTTTACTCATTAAAGGGTCTGCAACCTTTTCCAAAGGAGTGGGAAGGTCTGGGACGATTCAACACGGCTGCATATGAAGTAATGCACCACAAACATTTGTCAAAATTAAGAATCGCCTTTTTATTTCGTGCGTGTCTGGCACATCTGGACGTGATTGTGCTGCGGTGTGCAGGTGCCCGGTCAGATGCAGGTGGTGGACAACAGCGGTCAACAGGAGGTGTCCAGTGAGCAAGCTGTCACAGAGGACGACTGGGCCAGTGGGATCTACATCCAGGGCAAAGGCACCGTCATGACCAATGTGTTTGAGGTGACCGGGCATGGCAGGATCTACTGTGGGCCCTTTAAGCCTCTAGTGGGGAAAGTGTCTACAGTTTGCGACCTTGGGACCGGAAGGATCCATCTGACGTCTTGGTCAACATTAGTTAGTCACATAAAGCTGATATTCAGGCATTGACTTACATGTCACATCAGATTTGTTGTGTCAATCTACAATGAAAACAATAATCTATGCAATTATTGATGCACCACTGGTTTATGCTATGTGCACAATCTATCTAAGTATCACTACAATATCTCAGCTGTGCATTTTCATTTTTAAAAGTGACTGGTTTGTATGGGACCTATTTAAGGGTAATATTGCAGCACATGCAAGATACTAGCGCTCAGATTTGGAGGTCCCATTTTTTATGTATATTACTGAAATGTAAAAAGTAGTAGTGTATTGTGTTAATTGTTCACCCAGGAAAAGTCACACGTCTGCAAATACTTTGATGCTCAGTCTGGTGTGTGGGTCCTGCTTCCTCTATACTGGGAGATGAACATTGACTTTGTCACAGAGAGGGTCAAACAAGTCATGGTAAATACTTTGGTCTGGTCTCACATCGCTTCTGTTATCTTTGTCTGGTCTCGCTTCTGTTGCGTAAAATGCTAATAAAAACAGAATGCCATTAATGTGCAAATCAATTAGGACAACATATCAAAAGTTGACATTGAGAAATTCTATTGTTTTTGGAAAAATACATGCCCATTTTGAATTTGATGCCATTTCAAAACGTTGGAACAGGCATGTTTACCACTGTGTTGCATCACATCTTCTTATTACAATTCTCTTCAAGTTCAGGAACTGAGGACACCAATTGCTGTTGTTTTGAAAGTGAAATGTATTGCCGTTCTTGCTTCATATAAAACTTTAGCTGCTCAACAGTTTGTAAGTTGTTTATAAAATTTGAAAAAAGACTTGTGTGTTTCAGAAATCGTGATAATATTGGGTTTTCAGTGAGTAACCCAGGCTCTAAGGAGATCAATTTAAGATACAAGGCTCCTAATATTAAGACGAATTACCTTTAAACTTTTAACTGAATCAATTGTACCCATGAATAATATGAAGCAGAGCGAAGGAGATGATGGGGTTGGGGAGTACGAGCAGCCAGCCAGACAGACAAACATCGTTCATATACGCACACACATAAAATTTAAAACATAAGAAAGTAATAAAGTTGCAGACTACCTTAAATAAAGCAAATGCTTCAGGCTCAGTCAGCTGTAAAATGACTTTGACTTTGAATGTGGTTTGGCATTGTCTTGCTAAAATAAACAAGGTCTTCCCTAAAAAAGACATAATCTGGGTGGCAGCATTTTCCAGAACCTGCATATATTGTACAGCAATAATGTTGTCTTCAGAGATGTGCAATTTACCCATGCCGTGTGCACTAATACACCCCCATACCATTATAGATGCTTGCTTTAAGGTGCACATAAATCATCCAGAATGGATGCGGTGTCCATGATTCCCAAAAATAATTTATAATTTTGATTTGTATCATTTGATTACCACTTCACTTCTGTCCATCTTAAATGAGCTTGACTTTTTTATGTTTTTTATTTCTGTACTGCCTTCTAGGGCCCACTTTAAGGTGGTGTTCCTTTGTCTTCTCAGGGTGCTCTGCCAGGCCTAGTGGACCAGAAGGAGATCACTGCAGCCCTTAGACAGTGTAACTACAACCCTGACAAGGTCATTTCTGTCTACCTCACAACCTTTGGAGATGTTCTCTTCCGGCCATCTGCTGTGGAGCAGAACCACAGCGAGCTCAACTCCTTTAGGTAGAGTCAGATATAAGGCCTGATATGTGGAGCAGAAATAAATAAAACAAGATACATTCACAAGATCATTTTAGTCAGTAAGTGGTTACTTAGTCCAACTACATACCAGTATAAAGGCAAATAGCCTGGTGGTTGTTAGAGTTGATTCAGACACCGAGAGGTTCCTTGTTCTAATCTGTGAGGCCAACCTCCAGATCCCATACGGAGAAGGACATTGTGATTGAGGACCCAAAACAGACCAACGAGAAGGAAGCCGAGATCCAGTTCCAGAGAAACGACCACCTGGCACAGGAGGCTCCCCACCTGTCTGACGTGGTCCAGCACCTCAACCAGAGGGTGGCTGAGCTGGAGGCAGAGCAGCAGGACAACCTGGCACAAGAGGCTCCCCACCTGTCTGACGTGGTCCAGCACCTCAACCAGAGGGTGGCTGAGCTGGAGGCAGAGCAGCAGGACAACCTGGCACAAGAGGCTCCCCACCTGTCTGACGTGGTCCAGCACCTCAACCAGAGGGTGGCTGAGCTGGAGGCAGAGCAGCAGGACAACCTGGAGAAGATCACAGCTCTGCTGAACCACAGGCAAGGATATTATGTCTAAGGAGACATGTTTTAGGCATGTTTTGTGTTACATCTCATGTAAAACTGATTTCATCTTATTTTTTATTTTGTCATATATATACACAGACGTGGTCAAATTTGTTGGTACATTTTAAGATCATTGAAATAATGCTTCATTTCTCCTGAAAATGTATGAAATTAAAATTAAAAGTGTACACTTGCATGCCTTTGGTATGTCGTAGAATAAAGCAAGGGAGCTGTGAAAAAAGATGAAGTATTGCTTATTCTACAAAAATATTCAAAAATGGCCTGGAAACATTTGTTGGTACCCAGAGGAGCCATAATAAAAAAATAGGATTGTAGTAAAATGTTTAAACTAATTCATTTATTTTATTAATATCCCATGTTTCCAATCCTGTAATCAGTCATTCAGCCTATTTAAATGGAAAAAAGGTAGTCACTGAACATGGACCAGAGAAAGCAAAGGATTTCTGTTGTCTAAGGAGATCAGAAAGAATATAATAGACAGGCATGGTAAAGGTAAAGGCTACAACACCACAAGATCTCAAAGCAGAGCTATTATTAAGAAATTCGAAATCCATGGAACTGTAGCCAACATTTACATGTTATTTAATTTACAATATTACGTTGAATAGAAAATCAAAAGTCTGATTTATATTAAATATAGAATAAACAATGGTGAATGCCATTACTTATCTAGGTTTCAAGTTATTTTAGAGAAGATTGTGTTTTCTTCATTTTGTGGAGGTGTACCAAAATATTTGACCACATTTGTATATATATATATATATTCTATTATTGGATTTTCTGACTGCAGACCCCCGCTTTCCACACCGCTTCCTGCACCTACACCTGCACCTGCCTCGTCCCCCACCCTCAAACCCATCATGGACCTCAGGAAGCTACGCCAGTTGAGCCGTCTGACCCGGGAACTGAGCCGCTCCAACAGGCACCTGCACTCCGTGGTGCATCAGACCCTGGCTGACCTTCACAACCAGGCAGAGGAGGCAGCCGGGGCATTGGAGGAGCTGAGGTGCCTCTACAGGAAGGAGGTCCTGGAGAGGGAGGCCCTGAACAACAAGCCGCTGGAGCTCCAGAGGAACATCCAGGTATTCTGCCGCTGTAGGGAGACCTCTGGGGAAGCCTCTTGCCTGGACACGGCCTCAGACCAGGAGCTGCTGGTTCACAACAAGGGAACCACAAAGACGTTCCTATTTGATAAAGTCTATCCCTCGAGTACCTCACAGGTAAGTCAGACTTCAGATTAGCTCTAGGCTGTTGATCGCTTGTTGAGTAATCCAATCGAGTTTGCCAGTGTATGGAAATTAGGTTTTATTGATCTGAGATTAGTGGACAAGCCCGTCCATATGCTTTCTGTGTCTATCTGTCAATGCAGGAAGAGGTGTTTGAAGGGGCCCTTCCCATGATAACAACCTGTGTGGTTGGATATAGAGTCTGCATTCTGGCCTATGGTCAGACAGGCTCTGGGAAGACTTACACCATCACAGGCACTAAAGACAAACCTGGGATAAATATGAGGTAACATTTTGGTAACACTTTCAGTGAATGAATGATTCACAAATGAATGATTCACTTGTTCATAACGTGTTAGTTCTCTTGTTAATTAAGTTAATAGTCAAATTATTCTGCTAATGTAAGCAATTATTTTTTACAAACATTTCTCCATATAATGTTTTTTCACATGCAATGTAGGCTTCCCTGAATGAAGTGTCTAACATGGTCTAATTGGAACCATACCTTTGTGAAAGATGAAAAATGCATACAAAATGCCTCATTCAAACATTTTAGACTTTTTATCTGCCTAACAAAAGCAGTTTGTTGCTAACAGAGCAATATTGTATACCTTAAAATCAAGATTTGTTTCATTTCATTAACATTTTTAGGAAAGCAATTCAACAGCTTTAATTGGCTGATTGCCAACCACCATATCATTATAAGCTGTTGCTATCTAAATACCGCCCATCAATATTTTATCAGCTGGCACTATAGGGTTCAGTCAGAATAACCAGACTCATCTTACCTCAAGAGGCTCATCTTTCAAATCTTTCAATCTTTACTGGTGTCAACCAGCACCTGTAAGGTCAGAAAAGTAATATTATCCTTTTCAGCAGCAGTTTAGTGTCACTGCTGTTTCCTTGGTGGGACAGTGTGTGTTATGTGTTAATGATGAGGGACGTGCGTGTCGGATTCAAACCTCTGTTCTCAGATCCATCAGAGAGCTGCTGCGCATATGTAAAGGAAAAGAGAACATTGCTTACAATCTCAAGGTAGACTGTAATGTCCAGTTAAACACACACTATTCCCAATGTTGTCACATTACGTCACCAAATAAGCCTGTCACCCGCTCACCATCTCCCCGCTTTCAGATATCCATGTTGGAAATCTACAATGACACCTTAAATGACCTCCTGTCGGAGAGCACCAACAGTCCCCTAGAGATCCGGACCCAGGGTAAGTGCATCACTGTGCCCAGGCTGACCCACATCCAGGTGAAGACGGAGGACGACATCTTGAACGCGATGGAAATGGCGGACAAGAACAGAAAGATCGGCTCCACCAAAATGAACCCAGAGAGGTGACTCAAGTGCCCGTTTCCACAGTTCTGAGTTTGACGTCCGTCCAGTTGTGTGCATGTGAGCCCATTGTTCAGAGGCTCCTGCTGTCTCTGATGTTGGAGGTCTTTCTTTCAGCTCGCGGTCTCATCTGATGCTCACCTTGTCAGTGGAGTGGACGGACAGTGTCTCTGGAGCGACGTCTTGTGGCGCCCTTACGGTGTGTGACCTGGCCGGTCCTAAGCTCGTCTCCACGACAGAGGCCAAGGGACAAAGTCTGGTGGAGGCAGCGTTCATCAACAAGTCCCTGACATCCTTGAGACAGGTGGCAAGCAGGGTCTCATTCTCAATGCATTACATGAGTTATTCAGCGGACAATCCTCTATTCCGGAGTGATTTGCTGAAGCGAATGGAATACATTTTCCTTGCTCAAGGGCACGACAATACATTTAAGCGTCATTGCAGAACTAGATTTTGTTTCTGTAGAGCAACACCATTTTGTTTTTTCCTCTGTAGGTTTTTAGTGCTCTGAAAAGCAACGCCCCCCACGTGCCCTTTAGAAACTCTAAACTCACACACCTCCTTCAGCCGTGCCTCACCGGAGACGCCCAGGTAACGTCTCACCCCTCTAAAACACAGTAGCATACCACGTTGGGCGTTATCCATTCTGTTGAAATGTTAACTCCTCTGTGTTACTCCCAGCCTTAACGTCTCCGTCCGTTTCAGTGCTGTGTTTTGGTGAATGTGAATCCCGATGTGAACTACATGGTAGAGACCCTAAACACCCTGCAGTTTGGATCCGCCCTACGACAGATAGCTCTGGGAAAGACCACGCAACACATCAGTCCTGCGAAGAACCCCAAGGCTGACAAATAGCACGAGACGACAGATCGGTCAAAATATCAAGAACATTTCGTCATATGCGCACAGGGGAAATTAGATTGATATTCTGTCCTACAAAAGCACACTGAAGCCTGTCTCACTGGCATGCAGACATATTTGGGGTGAAATGTTTTCAAACAATATTCTGTCTGTAAGAATGAACAAGAGGAAAGAATCACCACTTACAGTATATCTGTCATGTTTATTTACAATCACCAACGGATTTGGTTGATGAAACATATTGCATGTATTTGGAAAATAAACTGCCCTCTTCAGGATTGTCTGCGGTCATTATACTGTCTGACGCATTGACTCAAGGTACACATATACCAGTATTCTGCATTAAATTATTCTAGCCCCAGTCAATGTTCATTCTTGTTCACTGGCCTGTTGAGCAAAACAAACATTCTGTACAGATACAGAAGGGCGAATGAGTTGAAATGTGTCCCTTCTTTACGGAGTCCCTGTACAGACAGACATACTGAAGGTTCCGATCTTCCTGGACCGTCCATCAAGCTCTAACTGGAGCCACCCGTGTTCTTCAGAAGGTGATTAAGGACACTGGTCTGCTTCAGTGCTCTCAGGTTGGAGATGTCCTCAGCTATGACAGGGATGTCTCCCCCGGGGCCGGGGTGTTCTGATTCACTGTCACTGTCCGACAAGACACAGAGGAGGGCGTCGTTCTCATAGGTTGGGAAGTAATACCTGTGGACAGAGGAACAATGGCCTGTAACGACTGGCCCTTAAGGCCGCTGAATGGCTTGCGTGGGCAGAAACCGTTAAAACGCCTCAACATCAGCGCCGTACACATGGGTTACAAACCTCAGCAAATAGATATTTCGGAAAAATTTGGAGCGCTTATTTATTGTTATAATTATACGCGAACTTTCTTAGAGATCAATAATTAGAACAATGATACAATGAGAATAATTATTTATAATATTTTTTAGTATTAGATTTGGGATGGATGCCCATATTCTACATGGATAATTCAGCAATCCAACATTCAACCATCGGCAACACCTAACAAACACTGAGTACAGGGTTAAATGCAATGCTGTTAATTAAACAGTACTAAAACAGCATTAATGCTGTATGAGCGGTATTGAATGACAACATGTCATTCACGATATTATAAGAGCACCGGACATACTGCGGTTGGTCCCAGGTTGATGTCTCGGGTAGTTGCATCACATGACCTGCGTCCATTACATGACGTATGACCTCAGCTTTGGACCCAAACTTCTCCTGGCAACCATAGCAACGGCAGTGGTGGATCTCCCGTCTGATGTAGTTGACCAGTTTGACCTGCTGGTAGAACCGCAGATCTAGAAGAAAAAATGCTTGTCAGGCCACTTCATATCTGGGAGGACCAGTCTGTTTTTTAATGGGATTCGTACCACCATACAGACTATTACTCACGGAGATCTGTCTTCAACTTTTGCAGATCAAATCCATGGGTTTCCTGAAAATATAGGGCAAAGGACATTGGCAATAAACCCTGTTGAAATAGCAACTCGCAAACACACCTAATTCATCAACATGCATCAGGGGATTGGGTCACCTCCATGTGTGTGTAAATCTGGTCCATGCTCCCGTACGGCTGCTCACAGAACAGGCACACTGCGCACACAGGATGATCCTGCCAGTCGGACCAGTCACTGTACAGGACAGACAGGGCCTTCAGAAACCTCTCAGGCTGCCCTGAATGTGCTCATTTAAACAGTGCAACGGTTTATTCCAGACCATCCTAAAGAGATGCTTACTCTACTTCATCCTCCACCATCTCCCGATCATCCTCTGACTGGACTTCTTCCCATGTTTTCCCTAACTCCTGTGAAAAAGGCAAGCATCATCACTTTCGTTTCATTGTATGATTCCTACCATTTCTAGTTTCCAAAGGTAATACATTTAGAGATCAAATAAAACCAGAAAAACCCATTTGTATCTACCAATTCCATAGAAAATAAAAAACGAATTACTGGGCTTTCTTTATCAAACAGGAAGTTCCATTTAAAAGCGTAATACTTGCCGAAACAGAACTGACACAATTGTAGAAATATACTCATGGATCAGAAGTAATTTTTTACATTGAATTACCTCACAGGTCTAAAATTCACCTCAGTATGTTGGTTATGTAGAGTCCTTTAAACTCCAAACCTCTCTAGTTATGTCAATTCATGTTAAACATAACATGAGCACTCTGGCTGAAAGAGCCTGAACTACTGGTCAATCCACTAGGTCTACCAGTAGCTCCAAAGTTCCCAGGTAGTTTATAATGTAATCATTATGTTCCTGGAAACATATGGACACCATTACTCTGTCACACAGCGTACCAGGTAGTGGATAATGTAATCTTTTTTGTCCTGAAAAATTATGGACACCATTACTCTGTCACACAGCGTACCAGGTAGTTGATAATGTAATCGTTTTGTTCCTGGAAACATATGGACACCATTACTCTGTCACACAGCGTACCAGGTAGTTGATAATGTAATCATTTTGTTCCTGGAAACATATGGACACCATTACTCTGTCTCACAGTATACCAGGTAGTTGATAATGTATTCATTTTGTTCCTGGAAACATATGGACACCAGTACTCTGTCACACAGCGTACCAGGTAGGGGATAATGTAATAATTATGTTCCTGGAAACATACGGACACCATTACTCTGTCACACAGCATACCAGGTACGGGATAATGTAATAATTATGTTCCTGGAAACATACAGACACCATTACTCTGTCACACAGCGTACCAGGTAGGGGATAATGTAATAATTTTGTTCCTGGAAACATATGGACACCATTACTCTGTCACACAGCGTACCAGGTAGGGGATAATGTAATAACTATGTTCCTGGAAACATACGGACACTATTACTCTGTCACACAGCGAAACCAGGTAGGGGATAATGTAATAATGATGTTCCTGGAAACATACGGACACCATTACTCTGTCACACAGCGTACCAGGTAAGGGATAATGTAATAATGATGTTCCTGGAAACATATGGACACCATTACTCTGTCGCACAGCGTACCAGGTAGTTGATGATGTAGAAGCTGTCATACTCGTGGTTGTTGGCATTGATTCTTCGATGCTGCTTCTTTCTCATGTGATCCTTCAGTGTCGTCTTGTCTCTGAATGTTTTCTCACAATACAGACACTGCAGACTGAAGACAATCAGTCACTCAAAATGGGTTTTCTCCAAGTAATGCTAATTCATGTCCAGGCCGTCCTTTACATAAGAAAGAACAACTGACTTACACTACCCTGTTACTAACGTCTGCCATTTTGTCATTTTCTCACAAAACAAGAACAATGGCGTGATTATAGCAAGAGCAAGAAGTTAAGAACCTTAAGTGAAAATAGTGTACATACTTATCCAGTTTCCCCTGCAGATGGTCCAGGAACTCAATGCAGTACACGATGTTGTCTGGCAGGCCCACGCTGAAGGAGTGCTCCCTGGCCATGTGGTTGAGCAGAGACGACCGGTTCCCACTGAATTCCTCATTACAGAACATACAGACGCGCTGGAAGCTGGTGTCGTCCCGCTCCCTCTGCTGCTGCTCCAGGATCTCCTCCTGGGGACCAACATGGACCTGTCTGTTACTGGCCTTCATTACACCCATCTGTATGGACCTGTCTGTTACTGGCCTTCAT